>WJFA01003764.1:0-12077 GCA_009870155.1 Pseudobourletiella spinata | reverse complement strand
GCTGAGAAGTTTGGCAGGACAAAGTTTTATAATTTACACACGACCCTCCGGGGGGTGAGGGAGGTCCTCGTGTCGTCCGTGAGACCAAAACATTCTGACTACGAAGAGTCGGGGGAGTGCGAGCTGAATCCCGGTCTCATCCTCTGAGAGGAACCTCGTGTATGAACTTGGGGATGGAATGTATTTTGGCCAGACTTTCTAAATTAGATACTCATGCAGGAAGTCCCTCTGCCGTGCCGAGGTACATGATTTTTCAACCGTCTGCCGATGGTCCAATGACTCCGGCTTTGGAAATGTTGTCTAGATTACGTGAACCGCGTGGAGAAACTTTGACAAATTGCGGTACTTACCCCCCTATCTACAAACACTGGAAGGTCCGCTTTCTTCTCAAAGCCAGGGCGATCCAGGGTACACGCCTTAAATTGCATCATTAGCTCCTCTATTTACTCCATATTTGAGCCACAAAAGTCTCTTCATATACTACCCTGTCATTATTTCTTTGGATAGGACTTAATGGGTCGGTCAGCGAGATCCCTTCCCTCAACCAAATTGAACTGACTGAGGGGAATCCTCTTATGAAGAGGTTCTCGCAAGGCAGCGGATTTCTCGGTGTCTCAAAATTGGAGGGACGTCATTCAAGTTTCCCTAATGCTTCAGCAAAGTGCGTAATTAACAAAGTTTGATACGGGGAGGGGGGGGGGTTGAGGGAGAGATAAAGTTGAATAGGGTTCTCTCCGACTGCGGTTGCTCGTCAAGGGACATAGAGGATTCCAGGCGTAGGAGTATGTACGTATGCGAGGAATTTTTAGGGGAAACCTTGGATGGGCGGAAGGTCATTAAGCATTTCGAGGCATAGCATAGCCGTAAATTTTGTCTTCGTCTTTCCGGTATCTTCCCCCGAGAGCTCTGGTCGGTGGGAAGGAGGTACTTTTGAGGAAGTCGGGGAACGTGTCCTACAGAGATGAATGGGCCCCTTTGCAAGGGTAATTACCATGGGTGAGAATGAAATGAAAGAATGGATATTATAATGAATGTACCACATGCTCGACGAGCATTAATGGGGCAGAAGTCATTTTTGTGGGGTGAGCCTACGTGTTTCCCCGCCCTTCTGGACACATGTCATCACATGGGCGGGCACAATAGGGTCTCATGCACTGGACGTAAATTACGAACATAATATGCATAGAAATCACAGCCATATATTCAATCCAAAATTCATATGTATAACAATTATCAGACATTGAGACGCGTCAACGTACAAAGATGCCATTATATTGAAGCACACAAAAGCGTGCATTCATTCGGCCATAAATTCGCACTGAAATAATCATAATGCACGCACATGAACACACAACATACAAACTGCACACATTTTGACACACTGACATTCACATTGCTGCACATACGCACGACGCTCGCATTGTCACACTGACACTCCCTTGCATGCCACACACAGATGAGCGCACACTGACACAAACAAATTGCTCATATATTGACATACTGGCACAAACACACATAATGCTCACATAGTGACATACTGACACACATGCAGTGGAAGCTTTTTATTCCGGACCTCTGGGGACGGAAACTTCTGGACTGCATCAAAACGTGTCCATACTAAACATTGTCAGATAGACGAGATTCTACTGTATGAACATTGACACACGTGTACGCGTTATACACAAATATTTACACACTGACACACATGTAAGCACAAAAATAGGGACTTATTCGCGCCCATTCACGTATAAACTAATAAAGGCTCGCTTGCACTAAGATTCCCAACTAAATTGGGATACGATGTCACAGTAAGTCACACAAACACTCACACATTCGGAAGCATGCCAGCTCACGCACAAAACCTGACACAAGGCACACACGAGCAGACAAAAACTGGCACGGGCACACAAAATCTGACACACAGGCACACACGAAACTGATATTTAGTCACGCAAATGACATGACAGCATGAGCACGTAGCCCCAAATACACAAAAATTGATACAAAGGCACCCCTGCCACACATACACACACACACACACACACTTTCTCAAATACATAAAAACATGCGCCCAAACTCACGTTCACAATGTCACACACACACACACACATACAAACACTGAAACCCTTGGACATGCCAGAACTATAGGCCATGCCTATGGTATCATCCTATCCTGGTGATATGTAAACAAGAACCTCCATCGTGTCCTCACGTCCCCCCGGATTTCCTCCGCAGCCACTCGTGTTACGCTTCATGGTCGTCGTCGTCGTCGTCGCTGTTCCTGTCATGGCCCTCTACTACCTCCTTTTCTCCATCCCTCCTCCATTTCTCCTCTCCTCCTCACGATATTCATGATGAAAGCCTTTGCACAAAGCCGAATTTTTCTCCCCTCTAAAGATGTCCTCCCGCCACCGCGAATGCCTACTCTCCTCTTTCTATGTCCATGCAATCCTTCCCTCCACATGTACATGTATATGTATACATGTGTGTTTAAGCCCACGGAAACGCCCATTGTTTCTCCTACCGGTAAAGCAATAGCCTCATGCCGACACATTATTTATGTGGGCCCGACTGAAATACATACATAGATGGGAAAGCGCGATAATGGCAGTTAGGCAAAGTATTCACGTCCTCCCATCTAAAGTGCCACCAGCCCTTTCATAGCTATTCCTCTATACCCATATATAATGTGTTATATATGAACAGTTTTCGACCACTTTAAGCCCCTGCTCTCACCGTGTAGTAACATATTCCGGTCGGATTGAATAGACCAAGACGTTTCCCTCATCATCACATTCTTCCTTTCTGTTGGCAAGGCTCAGAAGAGTCAGGCAGGGGGAGGACTAGGAGGAGGAGGAGGAGGAGGAGGAGAAAGAGAGGCTCGTCATGTTGTTTTATCTTTGCGTGTGTCTCCCTTTGTTTTTATTTGAAATTCCAACCCGGCCTCTCATGCGACACACACACACTCACACACTCACATACTCCCACACACCTACTCATACATTGGGGTGGAGATAGCTAGATTGAGTTTCTCTCTGATGTTGTCTAGTTCAAAAGGTAAAATAGTGTGGTTCGTCCCTTTCGCCGAGAATTCCCAACAAGCGTCGTACCAAGTATATGAGTTTTGGGATCTGAAGGGTATGGGAAAGTCCTCTGAGGAGCTTCGAGATATGCCATATGTACATATATATATACAAGCCTTTTTCCCTTGCTAAAATCACAGATCCCATGTGTCGCACATAAATGGCACGGCAGCCTGGTTCAGGGGAATGGATTTCATGAGGTAAATCTTAGCCCGATCCGCCCCCATCCCCTCTCCCCTTCTCTGGTGAAATATTATTTCACTTGAGAGCCCTTCCCCCTTCGAAATTATGTCCTATTTTTATTAGATTCTCCAAGGAGCTCTTTACCACGGAGTAGGCGGGGTCGGCTGAGTTAGACAATCTATTCCCGATTCGAGGTTATGCTGGCACGGCGAAGTCTTCCGCTTGTCACTGTGGGAGAGCGGGTGGACGGAAGTTTTTGCCGGCTGGAAAAATCTACCAAGACTCCCTCAGTCCTAATGTGTGTGTGGGTCATGTGTGGAGGCAGGTTGACAAGTGGTTTAAAATTCTGCCGCCAGGGATACGTCTGAACCTCCAACGATTTGGAGACTGTATACCTGCCCAGAGAACGGAAGGGAATATTGAGGACATTTGGGATTCCAAGAAAAGCATTTCCTAATGCACGGTCTGATGCTGAAATAGGAGGAGAGCGACTGTGAGTCCAACGGGATGTTTCTTATAATGTAATAGAATAATAAATGTCATTCTCAGAGAGAGAGAGAGAGAGAGAGAGTAAAGCGGGATGCGAAGAAAGTTTGAAATGGTTGACAAAAGCATGAGAGAAACAGGAACTTTGTCGTGAATAGGCACGTGGAGGTGAGAGTGCATGTGTGTATGCGTATATGTGTATGGAATTGCAATAGAGCATTTAACTGAGAGAGTGCCGGTGAGGGAGAATGTTTGGGACACCGAAAGAGTGGGAACATTTGATATTCATGATTGCTTGCTCGAGATTATGCAAAGGTACATATGGAGGATCCAGTGCTGGAGAAACTCCAGCGGTTTCAATCCCTTCCTATGGAGTTGCCAACCAGGTTGTGAGTAAGAGGAGCGCGAGGCCGGGTTCTGGACGGGGGGTTGGTGAAATTGACTTGTACAGGGAAAGGCACAAAGCATGTGGAAATTGTGTACATTATTATAGTAGTAGTTGGAGAAAGAGAGAGAGAGAGAACGGAGCGTCCGTTTTCTTAAGAAATAACATGGGGAGAGACAGATAGACACGCACGGAGAGTTTTTCCACGTAAATGTGGTACGGGAGGAGAAATTTAAATAATCTCACTGGGAAGAAAGCTCGGGGGAAATGCGCATAATGACACTTGAATTGGAAATGTAATGGAATTTGCGGGAGCATCTCTCGCACTCTCCCGCTCTCTCTCTCTTTCGCCCTCTCAAGAAGAAACTCTCTCGTCTGTGGCTGGGCTAAGCTCGCCGGCGGACAGGAAAACAATTTTTGAGACCCTTGGATTTCAATGGAGTCGTTCCAAGTCCTGAGTTATTTTAGTATGCCTCACCCATTCGGCTGCAAGCCTGTTTTCACATGCACACATCCACTATAGCACTACTTCCTCACTCACTCAAACAGACACTTCACTCACAACATATCAGCATTCTTTGTATGCTGGGGGGTTATATATGCACATATATATAACGCTTATAAACTTTTCATCCAGTTATTATCTCTCCTCCCTACGCCTTAGTTTACAAAAATTATTATTAACGTCATAATGCTGAGGTTTTCAGAGGAATCAGATCCCTATGCCTCCTCAGTGTGTTTGCATGTGCACTCGGAATGTAGTCCTTGCCAACCTTTGGCAAGGTTTTTTCGAATACGTAATGCTCACATTTACTAAGAATACACTCGTAACTGTGTGCTTCCATCGCAGATCCTACTGGAGAAGATGTTTTGAGGTAGAGGAAAACACTAGGGTGCACTTCCAATGTTCTCAGGCCAGGACGGAATCTCTGTTTTATTGGGTACAACGATATTGGCTTTCTCCAGTAGTGGATTTATAGTCTATTTACATCAAATCATTGGGTTTTCCACTCAATTTTTTGTTCTTAAAGCAATATTTGAATTGACGAATTGAAAGATATTTTTATATATTTTTAGCAGGAAACAACATATTTGTCGTATTTCCGCACCCACAGCAAGTACTGTTTTGATTGTGATGTTGATGTCCGGGGATGTTTTTAAGGGCATGTGCTGTCATCATTTTCTTTCGAATCAATCATGAACATTGTGGCGCATCGGCCTTGTTTTTACGGGTAAAATAGTATTCGCGTGAAACTCGATCTGTGGAGGTCCTAATAGTTTGTTGATCAATCACTAAAATAATTGTTTGGCATGTGAGCGTTCATGCAGAAACTAAAGAGGCAAGGGACGTCACAGAGATAGTGCACTTAAAACAATACCAGGTCATCAAAACTTAGTTCTAAATTCATGTTCTAATATTTCAAATAAATATTATCCAAAATTAATGTTTACACACTTCAAATACACTGTGTCTAAAATAATTGTTTAATATTGGACCTACGTTTTCCCCAAGGTCAATGTTTAACTACTCTGCTGCCACTTAAACTCATTTTTGGGGACATTTTCAATTTTAAAAATCAAACTGAGCATTTGCCTCTACATAATTACCTAAAAATCAGCACAGTCTACACTTTTGCAACTAATATATTTTTTTTACTTTATTACAGTCTCTCTAAAATTAATGTTTTCCCCAGTCTCCTCTCGCACAACTAAAGTCTAATTCACTTAAAGTCAACTTTCACCATATATTCTACTCTCGTAACTAAAATCAAAGTTTACCCACACCCAGCGTGACTCACAAGCAGAAATCAATGTTCACCATCATTCCTAGCCTATGGAGCTTACCTCCTCAAATCCACTCTCCCTACGTAATCCTTCCGAAAAAATACCTTGGGCGTCAAAACAATTTCCCATGCATGTCCATTCTCGAGAAAAATCAATCAAATCCCTCAACCCATAGAGCCTTGAAAAAATCAATGAAATCACGCTTGTATAGTTCAAGGTCGCTGCTTTGCATTTCCCCTATCCCCTCCCTGCCAAATCACCCCATATCATATTCCTCCCGGATCACTCCACTTCCTCCTCCTTCTTCTCCTCCTCCTCCCGAGACCTCATCGTGCCAAAGTTCCAACTCATCCCCAAAGCCCCAACACTAGATCTTCCCTGTCCTATTTGACCTACATATCATAATAGGGCAATAGTTTCTCCATGAATCCACAAAGGTTGAACTGAAAGCCAAATGGTAAAGTATACTCCCTTCATGCCCTCCGTCAAAACCATGTAGTTTTCATCATTAAAATTCTACAAGGCCCTCCAACCCTATGTCATCATTAGAGCTCCGTGCTCTGTAGACTAAATGGGTCCAATTCACACCAACATCAGCCGGCTGCCACATAGAGAGAGGCCTTTGCAGAAACCGGCACACCACTTCCACTCCCTGGAATTCCCTAACCGGACCAAGTCGAAGGAAACACGATAGAGCCATTTGCATTATTCCTCGCGGAACACATCCCGTGTTCTCAGTATGTACACAAACCCCTCCAAAATGCACGGTTCAACCCTCCCCAATGTCATCTGCTAAACTTGGCCACCACCAGTTTGTATGATACTACAGGAACGGATGCATACATCTATTACAGCACGGAGCATTGGAGAGTCGGAATAAATATGCGTCTGCCTCCACTTCGGAATAAACTTGAGCCAGCCTGAACGAGGCAGTTTCTCACATTATTGTTTCTCACATGAAAGGGATCCATGGCTCAAGATCCAAACTCTCGACCTCCCCGGTAATACCGTGCAGAAGAAGATGACGGGCCAGGCTACCCCCGCAATGGAAGTCGCGGACACGGTAACCAGAAAAATAGTAGCTACGACCTCCAGGCTCACAAGTTCAAATTTCCCACATTGACGTAGATCCCAAGACTGTGCGAGTCCTCGTTAGTCCAGGTACTACTTCATTATCATTCCTCTCCTTTGACTGCCCCACTATAATCAAGCCAACCCTCAGAAGAAGATGACGGGCCAGGCTACCCCCGCAATGGAAGTCGCGGACACGGTAACCAGAAAAATAGTAGCTACGACCTCCAGGCTCACAAGTTCAAATTGACGTAGATCCCAAGACTGTGCGAGTCCTCGTTAGTCCAGGTACTACTTCATTATCATTCCTCTCCTTTGACTGCCCCACTATAATCAAGCCAACCCCAATGAGTCAGACTCCCGCATCAGCTAGCCGTAATAATAACAGCTATCCCAGAGCTATAAAGCAATCATGATGAACTGACGCGGGAAATTTGAAGCGAACAACCTGGAATCCATCCACAAACTCCCTGCGAGGGAGAAGTCTTTGTAGTACGTATTCTATACGTTGTTCCACCCATTAACAACCGTAAATTGGAGGCCTCATAAAGCCATGAGAAGACCCTGTAGAGCTCTAGCCACATGCTTTATGTGTGGAGCGTCTTCCCGAATCCAGTTCCCGCCGTCTCGCCTGATTAGTGGTGGGGATTCCAAGAAAGAGATACGTTGGATCTCGTCCCGATTTGTTATTACTACGCCGCATCCCACTCATTCCCTCCCCACATCACCTAGCGAAGGATGGATAGCTGGGAGGTTTGGGGCGGGGGGCTGGGTAGGGCATTTTTACTTCTCACCCCACACTCTTCCACTACACTGCACGATGAATGGTGGAGGGACGGAGGCAGATCCTGCAGACAAATCCGGATCCTAATTATTCCGGTCAAATGTATGTATATGAGAGCCATTGATTTGGAAATGAAATGACTCAGTCAGCCAAGCATGTCCGTCCATATCTATCTGCTCTATTCCTTCCGAAAAATCCCTGCGTTAAATCTCCAGCCACCATTACCATACCACTATGACTACCACACACTCCACTCCACTCCACTCTCTCTCTCTCTCTATTACCTCTCTCCACGGCGCAAGATCCCGCTCGACTTAGTGACAGATTTATTATTTAGCTCATTCGACCCTCCACTACTACAAGTACAGGCACATGCACACACCCATAGAGATTCGCTCCAGATGGATCCATTCAAGTGCGCAATTAAATTGAACACAGTTGAGAGAGTCCTCTGGGGTAAGATACTATGGAGGGACGAGCTGTAATATGGATTTTCATACAGCTATATGTTTTAGCCTTCAATCCAATCCTCCAATCCGGGCAGAATAAGGATTAATGGGATTTTAGGTAGTAGTTCCAACATAGCGCATATGCCGGCGTAAAATCCTTGTCAATTCCATTAATGTGACCAAGACAGAGAGACAGACAATAAAAATACCGTTATGGTTTATCATTTCCTTACGCCTCAGTAGTAACCTCGGGAATAAATCTCCAGAATTAATATGCAGACTCTGCTGGATGGATTTTCTCTGCGGCGGTTCCGGGGTGTGTGTCTGTGTGTGTGTGTGAGCTGCTGCCTAGGATCCTCCCTGGAATCCCGTCATGCGGGAGCTGACCTCGAAATCTTTACACATACACACGCCATGCATGCTCATAGACGAGTACACTTGAGGCACACATACTTATACAGACATGAACACGCGTACATACAGGCACAGAGACCCCCACATGAAACTATGAACCAGTCAGACACAGTCTCTCTGCCCCCTCCTTTCCCGTCCACTCGAGTGTAACCCATATTTCTTTTGGGAATGAGCCAGCGAATTCCCACACAGAGGATGACTGCAGGGATGGAGAAAAGCCCAGAGGAGGGTCAAAATATGCCTGTATGGCAACAAAAGACTCTCTTTCCCCCTCGCCTGACAAATTGGCTCAAAAAATACCCGCCCCCCTAGAACTTGCTCATTTTGTTTACGGAAAATTCAAATTTTAACAACGCTTAAAAAATCTCTTGAATTTTCCTAGAGTTGCACTTGAAGTCTGTGATGCTTCTGCGCAGATCATTACCGCATAGAATATTGCATCAATACGATACAACTGGGAGAGGCAAGAGATAAGGTGGGTAGCTTCCAAGGGAATTTATAGTGTCCTCGTATCAGTTCTAACATGAACGGATATATGAGACATGATGATATTGCTCCACCAGGGCAGCTTATCCCGTTCCAGTCCCCAGAAGTGGTAGCGGCAACTTTTGAGATTTGGGTTGAAGGGTATGGATATTAAAGTCGTCATCTGGGGAGGGCTAGCTTTTTGCAGGCGAGAGATATGAATTTTCGGGCTTGACAGCTTAACATGGGGGGAAATGTCCCTGCCGATCCTTATTGGATTCGCATGTGTGGGGGAGTACCTGCGTGCTTATGTGGACGTGTGTACAGGCATGTTTCTGTGGGCGTGTGTTTGCTTGTGTTTACATGCATGTACATGTGTATATGACCGTGTGCGTATGTATGTTTGCGTACACGTTTCAATGAACGTGCGCATATGCATGGTTGTGTGTGTGTGTGTGTGTGTGTGCACGTGTGTAATATGATGCATGGTTGTGTATGCATGTGTGTGACTATGTGACTGTGTGCATGTGTGTATATGCATATTTGTTCACATGTGCTTGTGAGTGTGTCACCATGGTTGTTGTGGGATTGACGCGAAACGGGTGGCGGGATTTAGTTGAAGGGAAACAAGGGACACGCCTGGCTGCGGGCGAGCGGCTGAAACCTATATACACACAGTTGAACAAAACAGCCCAACAAGATTTCCAATATGGTCCTCCCGCCCGCCCTCCCCCCACCCGCCCATTATTCCTCACCATGAAGCTCAAGTGAAAGTCTTGTTGGCACGCCCATAAGTTCTTCTCTCCATTCAATATGACTTGATACTCTATGATGATGATGGGGCTCGGAAGCGGGCACAAATGACAAACGCAAGCACACACCCACACAAATACACACGTGCGGCTCAAAAGCCTTCGCTCTATATTCCCCATCACCAAATCAGGCTCGTCATCTACCCATTTTGAATAAAGCGCCTTTGTGGATTCTGAGAAGGAACATGGTGAGGGTAACGGTCTGGAGTGTAACCGGCTCCTTCTCTCCCTCCAAAATCTTTTATGGCGGGGAGGGGGGGGGGCTCTAGGGAGTAAATAATAACGTTTCCACGGCTCTTCACTCCGACCGCAGGGTAAAAAAGCCACTGTGAATGGCTCCATTACTGTCCCAGCCGTGAGATCGAGCTGGTGATGATGATGGAATTATCTCAGAGGGGTTTCTTATTATATGCACCTGATCATTGGATGCCTTCGGCCGTAACAACGCTCCCGATCCCATTACACTCCCCCCTCCGCCTTCAGCCAATTTGGCCAAAGGTAATTCCCAACTCCCCCCGCAATCCACTACCCCCCTCACAGAGAGGAGCCACGGGGGAAAACATCTCTCTTGAGTGGCTCTAATATACGGTAAAGTGGGATACGTCGTACCGCAACCGTTCAATGAGTCCAGCAGAGAGCCGCGTGTGGTTCAGCTCGTCTACCATTAATGTCTTCAGTCACGAACGCGGTAGCTTGTTCCAACATTTTAGTTGGAAGGGACCTTCGTCCACGGTCTACACTACACTCCCGTGGCCTTGAATCCTATCACCATCGTAGTATGCCCCACTGCGACGGGCTCATCGGATCCGTGCTATTAAACACGTCATATGTTTCACCGTCTTGGGATTGTATGATAAAACCTGTGCGCAATTTTAACCCACACCACCCCCTGTTACCCACATAATCAAGCACTTTAAGAAATTATAACTCTTATACATAGTTGTAAATAATTAGGCTCATAAACCGCCCGAATGAATCCCAGTTTTACATCCATGCGGGAAGTCCGCCGGAATTCCCAGGTCTCTTCTACTCCAGACAAAGCAGAGGAACTGCAAGATCGCCGAATCGTTCAACGTGCGCTGTGCGGGAGAAAGTTGGTTGTGAGAATGGAACTGACTGAGTGGAGGGGATGCGGGAGCGGGTCATATTCATAGAGACCCAACCCATTCGATTCGGCTCCGCAATAGCATGGTGGTCACAGGGGAATCCCAGGTCCGGGGGACAAAAGCTTACTGTGCTCCTCAGCGAAACACACAGGCACCACTGTGCAGTGGTAGTAGTGGCTTTGATTCAAGTGAGAATGGCCCAACGCCATCCTGGAAGAACTCGTAACTCAGCGCTGTGGGCCAACACGTGCCGTTCCGC
The DNA here is from genome assembly GCA_009870155.1 of Pseudobourletiella spinata. Lineage (NCBI taxonomy): Eukaryota > Metazoa > Arthropoda > Collembola > Symphypleona > Bourletiellidae > Pseudobourletiella > Pseudobourletiella spinata. Next base: position 795 of record WJFA01003764.1, on the reverse strand, counting down.
ACCAGGTCCACTGGACTACTCCTGGCCTTTGTTGTGCCGTAGGTTTGGTCAAAACCAATTTTAATGCAAATTTTAGTTTCATGTACGCGCGTCGAAAAAGTGGGAAATTAGATTCACCCGCACCGGACTTGCATTTGGGAGAATCCAACATCTTATTGTGGAACTCTGCAGGAGAAGCAGTGGTGACGGTCAGCCTAGTTTTTGAAGTCACTTCGGTGCTGTCGAATCTGGAGTTCTATGGGCGGCAAATTTTGAGCAAATACATGCACTTGCAACTGCGCAGCTGGAACTCGAGTAAAAATGATCCTTCCACTTCCGGTAGCCGTCGTAACAGGTGGGAAATTCAGAAACTAATTGCGCAGGAGATGACTTCGTCCCACTGTTTTCCGAGTTTCAAATCAAGGGCTTTAATTTGGTCCAAACCTCATGATGAAGTTATGTGCAATGTCCTGTTGTCTCACTTCGACTCTCATGACAACAGATGAAGCTTTGTGTCAAATCCCCTTTTAATCAGGAACACGTATGGTTTACCATATGCAAGAATCCAGTTCACTCCAATTTCTTCCCCCATTAACTCAATGCTAGAGCGGAGGTTTCGAGCCGTCTGGTGTGGTGAGAGAGGGTTACAAAATATTAGGATTTCTGCTCCTGGATTTGACGTTGACTAAAGATTTTCATGTTTAGGGAGCTCGCGCAATACCGGACAATACACTAAACAGGACTTTGCAAAAACGACCTTACAAAATAAGACATTGAAAAATAACTCTTTGCAATACAAAACTTTGCAAAATAAGA
>WJFA01003763.1:0-12079 GCA_009870155.1 Pseudobourletiella spinata | reverse complement strand
GCGTCACCATAGGCGTTAACATTACAGCCCTGACCCCCTCCCTCCGTGTAAGTGATGACGTAATATGTGAACAGCCCCTTAAGCTTATTTTACGGTGGCAAATTTAACATTTCATTCTAATTTTGCCCTCCCTCAAACCTGTTGCAGATAAAGAGGGGAAAGCCATGCATTTTACCTACGCGGAGCGACTCCAGCTCGTCGCATTGACCTGTCAAGTCGCGCATGGGAAGTTCGACCCTCAAAATGCACCGCCGCTCGGCGTTTTGGACGTCATTGGAAAGGACCGAAGGTGGCTTCCCACACAAAATAACAAACTATTGTAGTTTCCAAATATTTTACAAATGATACATGCTCACAAATGCTGACAACGAACTGTCCCAAAATGTCCACAGGGTTGCCTGGCAAAACGTGGGTGACAAATCCAAGGCGGACTGTATGCACGAATTCATCACGACCCTGAGCAAACGATGTCCACTGTTCCAACCGTTCGTGGAGGCGCACAAGCGAGACATGGAGGAGAAAGAAAAATGCGAAAAATTAAATTCGGACAAAGTGCGGGAACAGGAGGAGGAATATCATCAGAATCTGGAGCGTCAGCGCCTCGCTGCTGAAGAGCAAGAGCGACTCGAAGAGCAAAAGCGAAGGGTTCAAGATGCACTGAATCGTCAGACTTTTGCTCAGTTCAAAGTCTACGCGGAACAGCAATTTCCTGGGAATCCCGAACAAGTAGAAAAAAATACCGCCATTAGATTTCGACTCGTACCCTCTTTGTCTATTTTTAATTTCTAAAAAATTGCAATTTTTTTTCTTGCAGCAAGCCGTTTTAATTCGACAGTTACAAGAGCAACACTATGACCAATACATGCGGCAAATTTACCAGCAGAATCTTTTTACGGAGGAAGTAAATCCGGACGGGATTAAAACAGCCGAGTCGGCGGAAGTCGTAAGCACAAACATTGTCAATCCTGAATCGAATCCGAACGACCGACCTGAAGCGGACGATAGCGGGGCTTGCAGTGAGAGGGAAATTAGTGAGATTGACAACGAAGTGGTAAACAATGTCGCCTCCGCCTCAATGTGGACGCGCAAGGATATCAAAGAGTTCAAAGACTCTGTCAGATCCGAGGGTGGTGAAGCCATAATTAGGATTAATCAAGGGGAATCTGTTACGGTACGATTTTTTCTTTTAATTTTGATTTGATTTTATTATTTTATTTTTGCGATAACATTTACAAGTTTTTAAAAAATCGTTTTGCTTCAGTTTTGATTTCTTGATTTTTGTATTTAGGTCCGCGTCCCGACGCATGAGGAAGGCTCGTGTTTATTCTGGGAGTTCGCCACGGATTCCTACGACATTGGCTTCGGGCTCTTTTTCGAATGGACGGACACGGACGAGCCCGTCTCAATCCATGTGATGGAGGAGAATTCATCCGAGGATGAGGAAGATGATGAGACCTTTCAGGCGCTGCAGAAGGACGTGGAGAAGGGGCGGGAACTGCTGCCAAAGGGCGCGAAACCCAACACGGACGTCATCATCCCCGTGTACCGGCGGGATGCTCACCTTGAAGTCTACGTCGGCAGTCATCTCTTCCCCGGCAAGGGGGTCTACCTTCTCAAATTTGATAACAGTTACTCTTTTTGGAGATCTAAAACACTTTATTATCGCGTCTATTACACGAAATAAAATAAAAAATACCAATAATTAATTTGCATACCTTGTAGTAATGTATGGCGATGGACGAATAAATAATTACATTATTGACCAAGTTTGGAGTAGTTGAGGATTTGTGACGAAACTGTACGTCACATTTATTATAGCTCTAGGAGCCGAGCCGAACGCCTGATCGGAGATGAATAGTTCTGGTACCGTTGGAAACGTGAGGTTCTATTGTTTGGTACCATGCTTGGCCGGATTGGCTCACTACTATGGTACCGGAGATATGGTTCATGGGTAAAATCCCATATGGTAATTTAACATTACCGTAAATGGGACACATTTGGGCTTACTAGTCCTATACCCCGTGGCGCAGGCGCAAGAGCGAAAAAATGATTTAATGGAAACGGGTATATCACACTGTATGAGTATTATAGCTCGTAGTGTATGAACAAAAGTGTTTGGCCGAAAAAATAGACGCGTTTACCATCCTCTTTTACATTAGCGTGTTGATAGCTAATGGGAAAAAATCACCCTGGGGATCTCATTAAGATTGCAGAGATTTAGAAATCTGAGTTAGACTTTATAGATAAGCTTGAATTGATTGGCTACAAAAATTAAAATGCTCCAGTTTAAATTAGCATAGCTCTAAAATACTTGTTGCTTTCAGTGTTTCTTGGCAAGACCATGAAGATTAAGTTGATAAAAATTATTTACTGTCCTCATCACGGAACACCTTCATTATTGCATCAAGCTCCGCTGACATAAATAGCTGGCTCGCGTCAATTTGCATCACTGCATAAGGCATTGACGACTGCATAAGCTGACTGAGGAGGCAATAACAGCCGCAAACCGCATTCCACCATGGGTTGCAATTCCTTCATTGCAATTGCTGCAACTGCAACCTTTTTTGCACTGGTGCTACCCTGCGTCCTTGCGGGAATGACTGCGTGGACACCTCAACAGATTAACGTAAGTTACTGGTGCCGAATTAATTCCTGAAGTCACGGAGGAGGGACGCGCTGTAAAATCATGTCTGCTAATAATTAATCATACAGGAGAATTTGGCGTGGGCTCCACCGCCTCAAATGAGCAATTTCTCCTACTACTTGAGCGGATACGATGTCGAGGGCTCACCGGGTGCGTAAAGCTCGCAAATGGGGACGTTTTTACATGTCACCACCACCAGCACACAAAAAGCTTTTCTGTTGCCAGTTTTTGTAGTGGAATATGGGAAGTGGAACGTCAGGGGTACCACAGATGGAAGATCAACTGATGAAATTCATGGAGCAAATGCACGTTCGAATGTACGTGGCGGGGAAGGAACCACATGGTTTGGGCTATATGGTAATATTCTATGCGGACAGTGAGTTAGGTGAGCGCGGGCTTGTACAAATATCATTTCCTTATCATCTCGGCATCCTACCTGTGCCGCGCCATCCCGGTGATCAACCACAAGACCAAGTTTTTTTCACAGTTTTAGCAAGTTATTTAGTTAGATTCCCAAATTAACCAATAGCAGTGCTACCCCAAACATGTTCAACTTGGTCTGTGTATGACTTGGAAGCGGACACCAAAAGGTGGAAAGAGTATATTATTTATAATTACCTTTCGCTAATATAATTATTTTGTAAATATATATTCGTAGTTAGAAAATTTGGCAGCCGTTACAGACGACTGTTGGTTGAAGTGCACGACGGCGAGAATATCAAGAGGGTATTTGTAATAAACGGTAAGTCTCCATCATTTGAAACATACTCGAGGAGTCGAGGAATCCAATGTTTATTTTTCCGCGTCTCCGGAAACAAAAGTAAGCTCTCGATAATCTTTCGAGTCGTGCATCAAGCCGTTTCATTTGACTTGCAGCGGGGAAACAAGTCAAAAGGGTCTGGCTGAAGGCAGCAGCCGAGGCGAATACGCTGAGAAATCGTGGACGAATTTATGGGAAGAATTCTTTGGAATGGGGGCCGGACCTTCTCCAACGTGTTCCTAGGAACCAGCTGGCCCTTAAATATACCGGAGGCGATACTCCAATGGAGTCACATTCCTAAAATAATTGGTGTGCTGCGGCTGCGGACAAAATATTTCCGACGCTATAGTTTGTGAGCAAATGACCATGAAAGTATGACATTTAATGTTCATCACACACTGCAATGTAGGTTCGCATCGTAAAAAGCAAACAATTGGATTTTCAATTTCCTTCTGCTTTTTCTCGCAAACCAATTCTTCTTCAGCTTGCCGTCAAATTGTAAGCTGTTGCCGTGGGAACTGCTCTTATTTTGTCTCTGCTTACAAGACTTGGCATGGATAATTTTTGTCCGCCGTGGGGGTCATTTTCTTAGGATATGTCGGAAGAGACAGTCGTTCTTTGTGAGTATAATTTCTACAATGGAATAAGCTGTTGCAGTTAAATTTGTTGAAGGAAATTGCAAACAAACTTGTTGCTGTGGAAAGCTACTTATTTGAACGTAATAAGGCGATCAATGGTGGTGTCTCATACCGGTGAATTAAGTGCAAACAATGTGGGGCCAAGATTCATTTGCTTTCTTACGGGAACATTCAAACAGGAGAGCAGAGCCATGCACCTGATGCTAACAGGTACAAACAGGAATCGGTCTGTAAATTTTATATTTGCTTGAAATTAATCCGGGCAAATCGCCGGAGAAATTTCTCAGTCACTTTACGTAACATTGCATGGTGATAATCTGCTTCTTCACCACAACAAAAGCGAGCAGCAAAGGATGATGATCTTTGCTTCCAAATTGGGAGTTGATGTAGTTAATTAAAAATTAGTAGTAAATTAAAACAATGCCATTAGAAAATACCCGTTTTCAATTTCGAGTGATTTTTGAACAGACTGAAAAATTGCACCCGTTGTTATATATTTGTATACTTCAATTACATGGCCTAAAATTCCTTCTTTCACAGTATGCGGAAATTTCAATGCACTCTGAGAAAAAGCTTGTAGTGAAAGATTTTTGCCGTATCAGGCACTGTGTGGATTAATGAGCAGCCACTCGAAATCCAAAACTGGAAAATTCTTTTGGAATTTAACGTGAGATTTTTCTATCTACGTATCCCCCTTTGCATCTTTTGACCTCAGACTTTGTAACCCTCCAGTACGTCAGATATGAGTTTCCGCACCTATGGCTTTGCAAGAGGTAATATTTATGAATAAGCTCTGCACTCAATAGGGTGTCAAGCTATGCGCCATTTGCATACGAAAAGTGTCATTTGTAAGTTGTGGATAAAATGATTTTCAAATTTGATGTAAATCAGCATTATTAATGTCCTCATATTTTCTGCAATAGCAATTCTTGCTAGTGTAACTTTTACTGCTGAAATAAACCATTTATTCATCAAAAATTCGTTCCTATCAACAACTGCATAGGCACACTTATTACAAAATTATGTTCAGCTTAGAAACGACCTGTATTTGGTCAAAATAAAGTTCCGTATGTTTTATAACTTCACTCCCTAACTCGGTACGATAGAAGCTACGAAACTCAACAAATATTAAATTTTGCATCACACTATATATAAATTGGTACTGCATACACGTGATAGTGAGCTACTAACTCTGTGTAAATCTATGTATACTTTGCTGCATTACTACTTTGATACAGGCCGAAGTGTCGAGTGACAAGCTGTATATGACGGGGACCCGGTCGCAGTTGGAATCAAATTGCCGTACATTATCAACTTTAATCGCACTTTTTCACAGTGGCCGCTAACTTGATGGTCATGTAATATGGCACCACTAAGACAAATTCTGATTCTTTCTTTGTATTATTGATGGCATGGAAACTACGGGCGAGATTGTATCTGCCCAAAACTAACAACGGGGAATTTTCTCCGGCGGGAAAATCGTGTGCGGGATTATCCTGGCAGGATTACCTCGTGGGTCCATCAAAATAGCCGTATACTCTGCCTTCCCGATAAAGTTAAAATGTGAAGTACAGTTGAAATTTGACATGGTTTTAGGACAGCAATGGGAATGAATGGCGAGGACAGCAACCGGCGGCTGCTGGAAAGACTTTTCATGCACGCGGAATTGTGCACCAGGTTCTTGATGTCTAGTACACTGTCATGTTTGATCCAATGATCCTTGGAGGCTCTGTCGTAGTGATAATTTGTCTACTTCACCGTTCGCCCGACTACTGCTCCGGCCATCAGGACGTCGGAGGATATCTTGGGAAGGCTCCGCTCCACGGAATTATCTTTTTTACGGCCAGAGTCTCCACCGGCGGACCAACGGGAAAAGCAAGGGATGCTGAGGCGCGTCCGGGCTTTTCGGCCCGTTTATTTCAGCCTCAGTGGTTCTTCGCAATTTCGCATCCTCGTCCCCGTTTCAGTGTGACAGGAAATACACAATCAACTCTGGTGTTTGAGACTGCTACTCAATGCTTCTACTGAGCCTCTAGATAACCGAAAGACCTGCAGTATAGTTAGGCAAGATGAGTAGAAGATGATTTTTATTTAAGAAGACAGTCTGCCTTTGTACGACTATACAGAAATTGTGAGTGTTTTTATTGTGTGCATGTGTAATGCATATGAGCAGAAGAAATGAGATCCGTTGAAAAATGAAGTCTGGCTGAATAGCGGAGGTAGATTGCCTTAGAAATCCTGGGGGAGTCCCCTACTCGCATATAAAGGTCTGGAGACGTGGGTACTTTTCAGTTTGTTACGAAACTTAACGGTAGACTTCACTTGTGTATCAAATGCGCAAATATTGCCACAGGACTTCTAGATAGTCAGTGGACAAGGATTCAATTGTAATCCTTTATAACACTTACTAGTAGCTTCGCAGCATTTCATTTACCTAAATCCACATACATGTATTTCACTTACATATACTTTACTTACCGCAAATGACGTCAGGAGTAAGTGCATACGCTGTCATCAGAATTTCAATTATGGAAGCAGAGACAGCAATCACCTTAGAATAAAGGTTGAGTCTCTGTCAACGACACTGTGTACTGTACTGTGCAAATTTTTAGAAAATGATGCTCATTATGGTGTAGAAGGCAGCGCCAGGCCAAGAGAATCGAACCCCGTTCCGTATCTAGTGAGGGGCTGTCCATTTGTGATATCAAATGGGTCAGTGGGTGGGTCAAACTCTCCCATTTACCGCAATGTTAATTTCGTCATCATTTGGGATGACCGGGTCCTTAATTTGGAAAATTTTGATGACGTCGTTTATGGAAAGTCCCTATGACTCATGCGAACACCTGCAGACCCAATGTGACTGACAAGGCTGTGGAATAGTGCTTAGTACGCAAAACAGCCTTCGTGTGAATAACCGTAATTAGGGATTGTAACGGATCGGATAGTAGTTCATCCGCCATCTGAACCGAGCTGCAAATTGTGGGTAAAATTTTGCTCCATCCGTATCCGATTCGAATGCTTGCATATCGGATGAGTGGGTATCCGCTGGTGAAGTAATTCCGGATGTAAATTCTGTTCCGATTCGAAACCGGAACTTTCCGGAAATTCCGAGAGAAAATTGTATGCAACAAAGTAAAACACCCACTTAAAACATCTCAACATATTTGAAGGAATTCAATTATAATGTTAATTGGTAGTTAATGTTCACAATAACATCATCGACACGACTCAAAAACATCGATATTACAAACTATTTTGAGTAACTTCAGAAGGTCTCGACCCGAGTGGCAGGACTACGCTAATTTTCCAGTGAGCTATTCAATTTTCAATTTTTTTGTATTTTTGGAATGAGATTGATCAAGAGCATGCGCTTGCCTCGAAAATGTTCATCCCTGAAACTCAGTTTTACTTGCAGAGTAATGAATATTAAAAATTTGCAAACTTGACCTAGATACCTCTACACTTGCTTGTAAGGTTGTCACTGTGTATTTTTCTATAATCGTAAGCCAATAGACGTCTTACGTATCTCCCAATTTTGGTTATTTCACCTCTTGCCCAACTTGTTTTGCGTCATACAATTTACTGTGTGTAAACATGAACAATACTCATGTTGCTTCGTAGGATTTGTTCAAAAGGTCCACATTTTTCCCTTCTTTTTAATTACTTTCTGCGAATAACGTCAGTGTCAGGAGTAGCTACATGTTGGTGCACAAAGAGTTCAATTTATGCCTAGCGCGGTTACGTATCTGGAAGCCCCTACCTGGCAACAGCAGAAAGCTGATGCTTCTATAAAATACTTGCCAAGCGTAATTAATCGTACTTTCCAGCCCCTCTATACAATTATACCATTCGGTAACAATCCTTCCACTGTAAGTCAAAACGATAGCAGGAATAGTACCTGGTTTAGTATCTCATCCCAGACGCTGATCGTCACACTGAGGGAAAACTCGGAGAATTCACCGATTGGGAAAGAAATTGGTCGGAAAGACTTTGCCCTTATCATCACTTTGATCCTTTGAGGTCCCGGGAGTGACTTCAAGTATTCCAAATCAAGGGACTGAAGCTGGCTTATTATGTACTCAGAACCCCTAACGGTACAAGTCATGTCATGCGATACCCAGAAAATTATAAACAAGAGCGTGACGCACATGGTCGGGTAAACCATGTAAAAATATAGCGGCAACTCAGTGTGTCTTATGCTCACGTAAGCATCAAGCACAATAATGGAGGATGATAGCAAAGATGATGAATATGATGACAGACTTGACCCAGACGTTTAGTATCTTGTTGTAGACTTCCAACACGACGTACATCATCTCCACCTTTCGCCTGCTCTCCTGATCTGCTATGTAAGCTACTTTCCTGCAATAACAAAGTTGCTCGAATTCAGCCTGTATTTCAGGCAAATCCTGAATGAACTCCGACAATTTTGAGATATAATTAAGAGGAATTTACCGTATCTCGTTCACACAAAGCTTAACTGTTCCGACTGCACTGATAAAGATTCCTCCAGAGAATAAAGCTGACATCATGAGGGGGATGCAGATGCATATTTCCACAGGGACAAACAATAATTGCCAAGCTAAATAAGGTATTGATTCATCAGGTATGAAGCCCATCAACTCTGCCGTTGGTAAAAAGAATATAGGGATGCCTTTGAAGAGGACGCTTCCCAAACCGTAAAAAAAGCAAGTCGCTATAGCTACTCCCGCAGCAATCATAAACTTAAGAGCTGAGGACACCTCGTGGAAAGGGGTCAATACGGCTCCCTTTTCTGGGTTTACATAGGCGAGGACTTGATTCCAGCTATTGAGGAGGTCCACTGTCTCGCGAGCGTGGAGAATGGCTCCGGATGAGACACACCAGGAGGACAAGTATAATGAGGCTACGCTGAAGCACAGGATCGTATTCATGTCTCCACCGTGGTAGAGCATACGCTCGACGCACACAAATATCTTGTGTAGCATGAGAATCAATCCAAAAGTGATAACAACGTAGTGCGGAAACCTCCTCTGCATTGGTAGCATGGTAAAAACACCACCAGGGGCCCGTGCAAAGGGGATAACGTGAACAAATTCACAGATTTTCGAGACGATGACAAATACGTTTGCCGCCCACGAAGCTACCTCGGACTTTTTAAGAGAGAACGTTCGAATATGTCCAGTTTCGCGCTCTGAATTGTATCCAGCTCGAATCCTATGCTTTTGGACTGTGCATTTGGCTATCCTCCTTTTATTACTGCCCGACCTTTTTGACATTTCAAGCAGAAACCAATGATCCTATGCTCGCTGATGAACTTTAAACGCAATGGTAAGGGGGTCGATTCCCTGACTCCTCTACAAAAATTAAAGTTGGCTCTGTTGTAGTACGCGGGTGGTTTTCAGCTGTTAATAAGGGATAACCCCGATAGAAGGCAGTCCGGCCCTCTAGATCTCTCGTCTCTGTAAATGAACCGACTGTGAAGTTTAGTGGGTTTAAGCTTCTGCAAATTCTGCGAGATCTGAGTTTTTGCTGGTAGACTGAGTAAAGGTGTGCTTGAGCACCGTAGCCTCCTCTAATGGATTGAGATCAACCAGGAGATGAGACTTAAGGACAGGGGAACATTTCAACAATGCCAACATTACTGAAAACTTGACACTAGGGATTAAGTTCATGCAGATTGGTTAGGAGTAGAAAATTATATTTGTTTCTTACGAAACGTTAAAAATGAGTTGGAGGTGGTTTAATTAACTTTGAATGTACAGCTACTTTTTCCTGGACATCTGAACACTGCACTCATCATATAATATACAGTATATTCCAAAAACTTGTGGCATCTACCTTCCCCCTTGAAGGCTAACAAGGGACACTTCCCACATGACAATGGCGCACAGCGCTGACGCCCTACAGAACGCAGAGCTTATGCGCAAAGATTACCTTTAGCAAAGCAGTAGGTGCGGAAACTTATGTTTGATCAACGACAAGGTCCCAAAGTTTTGTGGTCAAACTATGCAAACGGGAGATACGTGCAAACTGAAAAATCCCATGTTAAATCTCATAATGAAATCGCCCCTGAACCAGGTGGCCCAGAGAGATGCAAAATAAAGTGTACAACAAATCGTAGGTTCATGCTTCAGGTCGAAGGCATCGCTACTCGCCGTACGTGAACGCCAATATTGGGGCCAATCGGATGCATGCCTGAATAAGGACGTCCTAGATATGCCGACGATAATTGCGCTAGTGGACTTGTATACATATTGCACCTTCAATTTATTGCACTGCATCAAGTGTGCTAGGTGGAAATTTCCACTATGTAGGCAATTCTAAGCGACCATGTAGCAGTGTTACTGTAGTTCAAGAGGGACGTTAAAAGAGCTGTAGAATTTGTGGACACTGTACTTCTAAGGTAAGTTAAACAATTGAAACGAACTTTGGAGTACACAGAAAAGCGAACTTCATGCAACTTTAATGTGTGCACACATATTCATATTGCAAACTAGTAAAAGAATAACCCGGTCTGTAAATTGAAATGGCTTAATTCAATGCAGTAAAATATCCTTACTGCGTTCATCAGGAATACGCCCAATTTGACCGTGGTAAGAATAAACCCTTCTAAGCCTTTAGCATTCACAGGGAAAGCCATAAATGAATACCGGAAATTTACCAACATATCTGCATGACTGTGTTACAAAAAGCCCTCATACGGAGATTTAAGTGTACCGGAAGTAGAATTCATGTCAAACTTTTATGCCTGGCCAGCCCATGCTGTAATTTTTTGCTCAATGACCTACCCATGCAATGATGATTACTCAAGTAATTGCTACGTGCAATTTGGGTTTCAGGTTTTGAAACTAAAGCTTACCGAAATCTTTGAAGGTAGCGATTACGGCAAGCGTTGACAGATCCAAAAGTCATCGAGTTTGGCAAAAAAGTTCGATGGTTTTTGGCGCCAAACAGGCACTATTTTTTAAAAAACTTGTACATCGATATATAACCCTCACTTTCCCCCCTACACCTGGATGTTAGAGGACATGAATTCCGAGCCCTCCCTACCCCGTACATGCTATCGATATTTATGGACGGTCCCTAGGTGCTTTAGCATGTCGTCACACTCCCTCCTGTTTAAAAAGCTACTTTCAAAGTCGTGAATTCAGATAGTTCTCTAGAAGTACTCTAATTAGTTGGAACTGGCACAAGGCATGTGTACACCGGCTAGTGAGTGGTTTTTGTTAACTGTTCAAGCCGGAAATTTGCTTCATCAACAGATAAATATTCATGTCTGCAACTTTGCTCGGAACGGTTAAGAAATATGTGATCATTATTGAGAAAATAAATAGATGATGATCGTGCTAAAAAACTTAGGGTAGGGTGAAATGCTGATCAGCACTTGTTTTGGACAGTCCTTGAACAGCATTGTTACTAGTATCGTCAGCAATCAGGAGAGTAGAGTAATTACAGCATTTTTTTGCTGACGCAAAATGATACGAGGCGCTGCTAGAGCTAAAAAAGGGCTGAGGTTCTTTCGTCTTACCATTGGGAAAAGGCCAGTGAAAAACTTAAGTGATACAGCTGCTTCCGCTAGTTGGCTCTATCTTGGTCCGTCCAGGTCGGGATCAAGTCAACCTCATGCTGCCGCAGTACTTTCAAAGTCTTCCGCACATTCTGTACAAAACCAGCTGTGACAGAAGAATCCCCATGAGGAGAATTACTGTGGTTTTCGTCTCGTTAGTTGCCACGATCCCAATCGTTGGACTTTTAATCATTGCATACACAAATCTGCATTTCAGGTACAGAAGGCTTGCTCTTCATTCCCTGGAATAACTTACTATGGAATGTTGTAAATATTTATGCCGATGGATTACGTTAATTACAATTATTTTAACTAATTACTTTTACAATTATTCTAACGGCTCCCTCGTTTTTGTAATGCTTCAATTAGAAACAGCGAGAACAATTCATCATTTGCGAACTTACAACTGTCGTCCAAGCCCAGGATTCTTTGTTGGATTCTTACGGGTACCGAATATCATCAGAGTCGAGCTATTCATGTTAAGAATA
>WJFA01003762.1:0-12082 GCA_009870155.1 Pseudobourletiella spinata | reverse complement strand
CAAAGCCTTAGCTTTCGATTGTGATCACATTCATTCGTTGTTGAGGCGTGAGGGCGCAAGGCGAAAACTAAATGTGACATATCATTTTGGGACACCCTGTATAAAAGGAATTTATTGTGGATATTTGAAGCTAAGCTGCTAAGAATTTTATCTTCAAAAAGCCCTTTGCTTCAAAGCTGGCTAGCTTGCATACTATTAGGCCCGAACTGTAAGGAAACCTATTGAAGTCATCCCTTATGACATCTTATTTGGCTTTTCGTGGTTCTGAATTTCTTTCATTTTTCAAGTTAGAGCAGTGAAATTTCTGAAAAAACTTAAGGTCTACGGGAAAGCCATATTAATGTTGACCAATCTTGAAATTTCTGATATTTATGGTTACCCAAAGTAAATTATCATGGCTTGGACAAGATGCCCACCCAAACCAACTTTGGTTGTGTGCACTTAACGAAAAACCTTTTCAGTGAGCCCTAACAGCAGCGAGCTTCATTATAGTACCGAACCATAGAAGAAACATGACTGTTAGTAGCAATTCCACATTGAATGACTTCAAATTGAAAGAAACGTCAGTTGCTAATATAAAGATAATATGAGGTATTATGTAACATTAGAATAGTGGAATTCGAGGATAGACAAAATGTGTACAATTGAATCCACCGTTGATGGCACAGCCATTCTCAATTACATATCATTACTAATTCTAATTTGCGCCTAAAAATCGATGTAAAAATTATAGTACGACAACTCAAGTAATGGGTTTAGAGAATAACTCCGCACCTTGCTGCCATGCTCATATCCCAGTACCGTGTTAGTGCAGTTGTCAAAAGATGAGTTGGAAATCCAAATAGCCATCTTCTTTTTGTGGGGTTTTTGCTGCCGCCGGTAACGAGCTTGGAGCTTGAATAGTAGATACATGCATGTAAGAGCATAAACTACAGAAAACACAAGAAAACCTAAAAATCTTAATTCTAGTAGTTTATTCCGTCGTTATGGCACTAATGTGACACCCTAGCATTTGTAAAGGTTTTCCTGGTTTTTTATATTATTCCTTTGTGCAACTGGATCAAAATTCCTGCAACATAGTGCATGCGGAATAATGCTGACGGCTGAAAAAAATTATCTAAAAAATTGACAACAAATAATTAAATGTAGTTGTTTTCAAGCAAGGGACGAAGTACGAATAACGTTTTAATTCATGGGGATGAACACTTCGAAGGTTGAATAAACCAGCTGTTGCTGAATGCAATGCAGCACAAATATTTATTACTTTTCATTCCGTGAGAATAGTTGAAATTACACATGTGGTTCAGGTAGATAATGCCGCACCATGCAGATGCATCTGATTCAGTTTATTCACCATGAAACCATGATCTATACTTTTAAATTCAGCCGAAAGGATCATTTCGTCATTTAGAAATCCCTTCATATAATGAAGGGAGGCTAGTACCAGAAGTAACACACTGTCCATGACACAGCACTGTTGGAGGGGCCCAGTGATACTTTTTACTTTGAATCTTGGTTATCCCTTATCTAAACTCTGATGATGATCTGCGTCCGCGAAGAGTGGGGTTGGGAAGAAAAAATAGCGATTATAATTGGATGGAAATCAAGCTTTTCAGAAAATGCTTACATGATTAATTGACCATTGCATTATTATAAAGGTATGAGCCCTTAAATCAAGCACAGGTCGGATTACCTTGTCAAAACCTTGATGTCTGACAACTTTCCGCAGTGGATTCTCAGTTCTAAATATGAGTCAAAAGGCCCTTTCAACATGGTTTTTCCTAAATGCTGTCCCTTCACTACTATAAGTACTTCCAAGGTCTTTATTCCTACTCTGATCCCATCACAGCTCACTTGGAGTCACATGTGCTTATTCTTACTCTGAAGTCGTTGGACTTAAAATATCAGGCTGTGACGTGACGAAAAGTTACATATGGAGTAATCTCCAACTTCACGTGCTTATTCTTACTCTGCGCCTTTCAAAGGTCACCCAGGGCCGGTCATATAAATGGTCTTACTCCAACAAATAGTATACATATTCTTCAACTATTGCACTGTGACGGTGAGCCATAATCCCCAGTTCCATGTGTTTATTCTTATTGTTAAAAAAGTCTGAATACTAATCTCCAGCTCCTTACGCGTATTCTTATTCCGCAGTTTGACGTAACATCGTCAATGATATTATTACATCTCCTTGTCCCGCTTAAGTAACATAGTGGAGATACTGCCCAAATGCCTAATTAACTGAAACTCGCCTGGAAGTCTTGCGTATCATCTGCACTGTCATGCCCCAGCCCCCAAACGGATAGAAACCACTCCACAAGATACACAAATTCTACACATTTTCAAAGCGAATACTGGTTACATAATCAGAGGCGTGGCATGAGCACTCCTGCACGTAATCTCTTCTGCCACCGCCGGTTAAGTTTCATGTTCTCTTAATGAACTTCCGTGAGGTTTTATTTCCATTTTCATTGTTCCTGGACAAATATCATTAGAAATTGGAATTATAAAATTCAAATGCTGAAATGGCAATTTTAACCTGTCATGAAAAAAGATACTTGAACACATGCAGTTGTCAGGGTTACACATATTTGCTCTCATTTTACAGTCAGTCGGTTTACGTGCACTGCTTCCCTAAAATCGCTCAGTCATGTCATCAGGATTCAGAGGACGCAGGAACCTCATTTTGAAGATAAATATTTTTCAACTGATACTAAATATACTACTGACCACTTCACCAGCATTGTAAAATGATGCTGAGTGGGAGAAATATTGGCAAAGGGTGAGTATTGCCCTCGTTAACTATAAATAATAGAATTTACTGTAATTATTTTAGCACAATACCGTCAGCAATGCTTCATACGATTTACGATAAAGCTCATTCCCTGCTCTGAATAGTTGTACAAAAAACATTGACGGGGCATCATCCAATAAGCGTCAATGAGATTGCATACACACTTATCCTTCCCACCTAACTCGAGCCGCGTCGACGCAAATGATGCTGAGAGGTACAGAGGGGAGCGTGAGGCGCATACACCTCATTCTTCGTCCTCATCCTATCCCTCCATAAACGTCACACCGCTCACCCATTCCCACCCCATGACCTACGTTTTCATATGAGATATTTCCCGTTTTCATTCGGAGGACTCGTATTCTGATTGTTGTTGTACTGCGTTTAAAGCGGACGGTTGTGAGCTTGAGTACTTAAGGAGCGAAGAGACCGTCCAGACGTGGGGATAGACTGGAGTCAGTCTCTTGTAAATCGTCTGTTAGAAAGATAGCTCTGCAATTTCGGTGGAAGACGTCATGATAAAGTGAAGACTGACCTCGTTGAAAAATTTCTCACGTTCAAGTTCCATTGTTGTTTTGATACGTTTCCAGCAAAATGTCAAGGCGGCTAAGGAGTACAAACCGCCGTTTTGAGGCGATGAATTTTTGCCCGCCTACTCCAGGGGCCAGCTTAATGTCTGGTATGTGGAATTCACCGAGTCTTAATTTCAGTCCAAGTTTAGTCGGGGATTCTGAGTATAATTCAACTGAATAATAACATTGAAGTGTGATTAAAAACCCTCCAGTTTCCTCCTGGCTGAGGGGACGGGGGAAATATTGGGTTTTTGAAAGTTCATTTCATCTATTTGAGCATGGAGGCCGATACAACGGATTTAAATCCTCTTAGCCATTTGCTCCTGGAGTGTAGTAGTTGTATATTGAATGAACTTTTGTATTATTATGACGTCATATCAAGTGCTCTTTTAACTGTGCTCCTGTGCAAACTCACCAGCGAACAGCTGTAGCTAAGCTTTAAAATAGTTTTGCAATTTTTTCTGTTCCATTGCATGATGTTAAGATCGTATTTTTGATTTGCAGAGCCATCGGAGTCGAGTGCCTCTCGGGACGAGTTGGGAAGAGCGGGAAGGAGGCGGGCGACGAATAATGATGAAGAGCCAAGATATCTTCATTATCCTCCCCCCACCCCGACTCCTGTGATTTATCCAGCCGGATCACTTCACGATACCGTGGATGAAGAAGAGGCTATGGCATACAGCGTGGATAATGCGGAAGTGGGACCAGCATCAGTAGCCTCCAGTTTGGACACCCCCCAGAATTCACCTCCACATCAACCCGAGTTATTTAATCGGATGATGCACGGACGTGGGCCGAAACTGTCGGATGACAGTGAAGATGACGAACCACCACCAACTCCTGCTCCGAAGGTTATCAAAGCGGAAGAAAGTTTACGACAGGCGGGAAGTCGGAAGAGACGGGTCTCCTCTTCCCCGGACGAGCAGTCAAAGCGGGCTCACATAAGTTCGTCACCAGCGAGAAGAAGTAAGTATTTTCAAGCATGCGTTCAAACCTTTGCGTGTGTTGAATTTTACTACTAGATGTAAGTAGCCATAATACTGGAGATAATCTTGTATTAACTGCTCCCATTAAGTGATTGGATATCATAATTTGTTGAACCGATTAAGTGGAGAAGGACCACGTGTAGGTGTCAAATAATTAATAATGCTCAAATCGTCACCGTGGCACGTGCAAGCTGATGTGAAAATATTTGAAGGAAGGAAAAATTTAGGCTATTCTTTCGGCTGTAACAAATGATAGAGAACGAGTAGAAAAGGGGAGGGGGCAAAAAAGTGGGTTAAAATGTTTTAACTGGCCTTCTCGTTTTGGGATTAGACAGAATCCCTTAGTTAGTACTATCAGAGTTAGGGACCCGCTCTAGTCATAGTCGAACGTGACTATTCTTTAGTAACTCTGTGCATAGAGAATTAACAACGGGCTTTAGAATATTCCAAGTTGTGCGCTAAGACATGTATCCGACATTTAATCTTTTGCCGTTCAGAAACTAATGTGAATGATGTTTCATCTCTCACGCCCTCGTTTAGAAGTTAACTAATCAAGGATATATAATAGGCTGTACATGGGGAAAGTACTCTCACTTACCCGGCAATTTCCTGTTCCAAAATGAAATTTGAAATGTTTTAAAGTTTACCATTCTTCATTTCCCCCCATAAGGCTTACTGATAGTTTCTTAAGCATAGCTTGATCGCAGTTACATACACAACGGCTTTAACTTTCTCTTGTACATATTTTGCCGGCCGTTTCTCTTTTATTACAAGATTATGTAGACTTACATTGATCCTCTTTGCCTTCCCTTGAATTCAACTAGTATACTGCGCAAGTCGACCGCCGGGAAGGTGGTGAGAAGTTAATGATGCTTTGATTGATTTTAGATAATTGGTATAGATAAAAAAAATTTTACCCCGATAGTCGTCAAAGTTTTCCTTTAAGCCATTCGATTCTCGTTTATGTCTCAAATTTTAACTTGACAGGATTGACTTGTAGTACAACCAGAATAGAAGAAGTCAGTATTTTTAATAAAAACGCTGAATGATAAAGAAAGTAGCCTTCTATTCGTCTAAAGCCTCACGATTCCTACGGAGAATACGTACTATGTAGCAGGCAGCAACAACAAGATCAGGCCTCATTAGTATCTGGATGGCATTAAGGTTTTCATGTGGAAAGTGAAAGCATGCTGTCGATCGCAGAAAGGAAGAGCTCAGCTATTTGTATCACTTATTTCATAGAGAAGGGCACACTTAGAAGTAGTTGTCCTACTTCCAGAAAGACAAGGAAGCATGCTTTCGAACTAATCTTTTATGAAAATTAAAACGGCGTTCGTATTCTGGACAGAGAATACACAAATATCTTTTTGAGCGAGGGAAGTAAAGTTGGAAAAAATATCAAGTTTTCTTTAATTTCAGGTGCACAGTCACGCGAGTCAAGGCCTCGCCAGCGGGAAGCAGGGAGGGGTCCTCGGCTCTCATCATCATCTTCGTCTTCACCTGAGCAACAAGGACCTCCACCCACACCGCAACCTAAAACTGTAACGGTGAAAGCGGAAAAGCGGCACCGCGTAGAAGATCTTCTAAGGGAGACATCATCCGACAGAAATAATACAAGGCGACGCCTGCCCAAGACTCCGTCGCCGAGTAGCTCTGTTGAACGGCAATCTACTCCACCACCTCAAAGAATGAGGCAACAAATGACCACATCACCTTCTCTAGGACCACCACCGACTCCGGCGATGGCGAGGACAGAGTCGCCTCTTCCTAGACCATCGAAAGTTAAGAACGAGGCTCCGACTCCAAACCCGGCAGTGCCGGGACTACCGTGCAGCAAAGTGGAAGTTTATGATCCGTCGGTGGCTTACAGAAACAACAACGAGAGAGCTCTTAAGATACCCAGAGCACCCTCGTCAAGGTCTGGAAAGCAGATGGAAGTTGCAGTGAGCTGAATTATGCGTTGTATTTTCCAGCGCAGTCGGACCTGTGCAATCTGAAACTTATTTGATGTTGCAGAGGCCCTTCTACCCCCCTTCAAAGACCCCGGGCACTATTAAAAGTGTGAGGTTGGTGAACATTATGTCACACGAAGAATTTTATAAAGAGTGGAATCCAACCGTAAGATCCGTTTGTTGTCTATAAAATATATTTATACATGCATGTGTAATACATGTTTGCTAGATGTACTGATGTACAAAATCTGTACACTAAGACCTTGCCCCAGTTTCGCTTTAAACATAAACATGATGAAGGTGATAATCATATTGTATTTGACAGTATTATAAAAGGGGCTACTATCTGGTTATCACTCCTACCCAGGTGACGCAGAGGTATTCGCAGTAGCGCGTTAGGAATGCCTCCTGTTACCGCTTTAGCATGATGATCGCTATGCGTAGTACCTAACGTCCCAACTATTAGCGTCAATGATTTTGGTAAAGCTAATTTTAGAGCGTAATACTTTGCCGCAAAATTTCGCAGATAGCTTCATTGTGTGGGTTCTAGTCCAGCATCTAGTGCAGTTGTGCACTGTTTCGGTCTTAATACTAAACTGGCCGTTTTAGAGGGTTAGAATCCATGAATTGCGATGTTCATGGCTTGCTGAAACGGTATTTTATGCGTCTCCTGATCGTTAAGTTCATAAGATCTTCAAGCAGATTATGCTACCATTTACGTCAAAGTTAAATACCATGTGATTGTTCTCATATCCCCATCTCTCATATCTCCATCTCCCAAAGGAAAGAGTGGACCGATTTGAGGAAGTATGAGATCACAGCAGAGAGTAGAATCAAATTGAAGATTTAGCTTTTGATTTATTTTTACTGATGCTGCAGTTATGCTGCATTTAGATTCGTGAGAATGAGAATTAGGAATCCTCGTGAGAATGTGTGAGAATTAGCGTTTGGAGCACATAATGAGAATGAGATTTGGAATTCATATAATTCTCATTCTTACGAATTCGTGACTTTCTTACGGTCATTTAGAGTTGAGAATGCGAAAGCGAATTGGTCATTCAGAGTTGAGAAGCCTTTTAGAAATCCTATTTCTTATTTTGGAAAGAATACACCGCACCAACACCAACTCGTGTGTGCAAGTAACAGTAATTTCATAGATTTTCGGAGATATTTGATATCAAGGCTTGATGGGTATCTCAGATGCTTGTCATTGTGTGCCCGCTTGATTTTGTGTCGCATTCTAGGCAACCAAAATGTTATCTCCGGTCTCTCAGTGGACATTTACTCAAACCTGACGTCACATCGTTGAACGAATCGAATTTTATAGTTCATTTCTAGCTAAAGTTTGAGACGAGATTGCCGCTGTTCCCGATTCTCTTAGGACTGAATTCTTTACTTTAAATGCTATATTCTCATTTCCGTTCCAATTCTCTCATTCTCATTGCAAAATTCACGAGCATTTACTGTACAATAGGGTTGAGGGTTGACAATGCCGATTATCGGCGATTATCTAGTTTTTTTGAGTTTCAATATGGTCAATATTATTGACAAAAATTGTCAATTATCGCTCGATATTTTCGCCTATTATGACAGCTAAAAACACACACCAGCTCGGCACAAAATCATAAATTATCTCGTATTAAGTCATGTAAGACGTGTCAAATACGGCTGGACCGCTAAAATCTCAAGTTTGGGTCAAATTTAAAAATACGATTCCCTTTTTCTACTGCCGTGGATCCACCGTCTTCCGCCTCCGGTTACCCCACTTCAAATATTTAAAGTCCCTAGACACATGTTTCCAATTTTTAATGAATTTTTCCCTCAGAATTTGAAAGGATTAGGGTCTACTGCTACCATGAGCTATAAAAAACACTGTGCATATCCCTAATAAAAATGTCGTGTCGATATTCGATTATCGTCGATAATTGAGATTTCTCCATCGATATGCTCAATATATCGAGCAACCGTCGATATCAATATTTTGCCAACCCTACTGTACAACGGGGCAAATTATGAATACTTACTGACATCTGAATTCCTAAATCTCGCTAAGAGTTTATAGTTTGAGAACGTCACAATTCCTAATTCCAATTTTTAATTCTCTTTCTCACTCTCATTCTCACGATCTCCGCAGCATAACATCGAGAGAACTGAGCTGTGACATAGTTTTGGGGCTTCTTTTGTACATGATATAATTGCTCCATTATTTTTTTATATAATTAGTGCGTATTGGAACTTTCAGTTTACATTCCTCATTGGAGAAAATGGCTCTGGTAAAAGCGCAATTTTATCTGGGATTGTCGCTGGGCTTGGCGGTAAAGCTTACGATACTGGGCGAGCCTCTTCAATGAAAGGTAGAAAGGGTATACCGCGTCTGGTTATTTTCGGATTAAACCATTTTTGTCTTCACGAAAGGAGATTTCATGCATGTTATCCTGTTATTTCCCAGATCTCATCCGCGAAGGTCAATCTACGGCTCGGATCGAAATAGTTCTAAACAACCAGCCATGTAAATTGTACGGAAATGACATCCGCATTGTGAGGAGTTTGAGCCGCGAGGGAAGCTCGAGGTATGTTATTGTAGCTGTTCGCCTGTAATTAAATGTATAATGGGGTGTAATTGTATATTATACATCAGTTAGTGCCACTGATTTACGTTTGGTATGCCTATTGCAGATATCAAATCGGGGATGGTGTAAAAGGACTTCGAAGTTTGGGAAGACAAGAGTTAAATCTGATTCTGACGAAACTGAACATCCAGGTGGACAACCCCTTGGCCATCTTGCATCAAGAAATGTCGCGGAACTTCCTCCGAACGAAGGATCCGTCTTCACTGTAAGGGGCTGTTCACCTATTGCGTCGTCCCTTTATGGCCCAATTTTGACCCTTCCCTTATTTTGAGTTCGTCATTACTTGAAGTCACTACCCGCACCCTACCCCGTCTTGGAACGTCATAAAAATTTGCCCGCGGAATTTCAAAATGTTTTCAGGCTTCCGGCTGCCAAGGAAACCTTTAAAATAAAAATTTGAATAGCAACGTCGTTTCTCGTCGACTCCCTCGTTCTCTTATAGTAGTCGTAGTCATCCTCCGTCATCTTTTCTTCACCCCCTCTCCCTCCCTGTAAATGTTGACGTAATATGTGAACAGCCCCTAACGATGTAGCACATTCAATTCGCCCGGTTCAGCATGCGTTACTGGATGTGCCATTGAGAGTTTAATCAACTTTTACAATTTTGTGGTTTCAGATATAACTACTTCTTCAGAGCCTTGCTCCTAGGCCCGTGTCAATCATTACTTGAGAAGGCGAAGGCCGATATCGAAAATGCCAAAACGTGTCTTTCATCCAAGAGACTGGTAAGTGGAGACCCATTATTGCCATTACTAGCCAGTAATCATTGTTCGTACGTAAATCTGCTGAACAAATTTTCCAGCTCTTGGAGGATTTAAAAGGAAAAGTAAAGGAACTGGAGGATCAAGTGGAAAGGATTGAGAAACTCAGGAACTCCCGCCAGGAGCTCGATACCTTGCAAAAGGAGTACATGTGGGCCTTGGTGAAGGAGGAGGAGGATATACTGGAGAAGGCGAGGCGGGACCTAGAAGTGGCTTCGCAACGATTGGATGCTGCAACTCGAGAACGTGATAAAATATCAACTAGTCTTCAGGAATTCCAGAATAGCCAAGCGTGAGTATATTGCACGTAGTGGGCGAAATATGTTTAAAATATTGGATTCACCACCCTCAATATTACAGGCTGTGTGTGCTAACGTTATTGTTATCGTAATCTAATACCGGTAATTACCCCTAAAAATCGAGGTTACGATATTTAGCAATGATATTTACAAGCTTTTCCACAGCACTGTAAATACCATAACGAAACAAACGATCTGTGCTATTATCGCTAGTGCCTGTCTGCCTGTTGGATAACACCGGCCCGCCTTGAAAATTTTCATTCCTGATCCTGAAACTATTGTTGGTAAAATAATGAAAGTTGAAAATTTAAACGCAAAACTATAAAAAAACAACTTTTTAAGGTTTATTTTGGTATTTGGTGCAAAAAGGGGGTACGTGTTGACGGAAAAATCCTCTATTAAGATCCGTTAATGATAAATCAGCTTAAATTTTCCCAAATTTTTTTAAAAATTACGTAAAAACTCAGTTTTCCATTGTTTTAGCAGCCAAAAAGAAGTCAACTAGTTCAATATTTCACACTTTTTGTAGTTCATCACTTGTAGATCATCCCAATCTGAACAAAAATGACCTCGAAATGTTGCCCATTGAAGCTTTTTGTGTATTATCTTGAGTACTTACTGGAGTTGTCGCAAACCTGAAGAATTCTTGTAGGGTTTCCGAGTCGCTGGGTACTCCTATTTTTGCACCTATTGACCTGAAGCATCCTGATACTCCGAAAAGGTCGGTTCCGAGTTTCTAAATCTTTCAGAGGAGACAAAATTTGCCGTAGACAAATGGAAAGTGACCCTTGTAAGTTGCTCACACTTTCGGGGCAAGATGAAAAGCGAGATTGGTCATGCATGTGTAAATATAGCGTGAAATTTTGGGGGGAAAACACGAAATACCGGTATTATTTGTTATACCAAAATAAATTGTCACAATACCGGTGCTCAAAAATACCCTATTTTCTATGCCTACTCCTACCCTATTACTGCAGCTAACGAATTTAGGGTTTTCACTATAACGTTTCAAATCGTTTAACGATTTTTTTATCGGGAGCGTAAACATTTCCTCTATCACCCACCCACCCTCATGCTTACGTAATATGTGAATGCTCCCTTACGGTGGCACACACTGATTATAGGTCATTTGATGAACGGTGGGCAGACATACTAAGGATGATCGCGAGTAAGGGCTCCATATACGAGACAACTCGGATGGAAGTTCAGAGGCTGAAAATGATCGTATCAGATCGAATGGGCAAATTGGATATCACCCTTCGTTGCATTGAGAGGGACCAGCGTCATCTTCACCACTTGCAAGTACGTGCCGACGAAGAAGAAAGGAACCGGAACGGACAGCTGCAGCAGAGGATGAAAGAGAGCGAAGAGCAGAGAGCGCAATATGAGTGGGAAATCCAGCAGTTACAGGCGCGGTTGGATGTGCTCAATCACAATTTGAATACGCAGCTTTCAGTGAACGCGGAAGCGGCAGAGAGAGCGGAGCACGAACAGGACTTGGTGGTCAAGGAACTTAAAAAGCGATTAGGTTTGCTTACAATAATATTCGTTACATTCGAACTACCGGGAAACTGTGACTAATCAAATAATATGTGGTGCATACGCATGAAATTTGCTCACCTTCATGATGTTTTGCTAATTTAGAGTCCGCGCAAGAGGAGTACAACGAATCAGAGCGAAAACGGACTACAAAATATGATGTGTACGGGAGAGAAATGAGCCGACTGGTTGACAGGATTAGAAGGGAAAAGAATTGGATTCAAATGCCGCGGGGTCCTCTTGGTTGCTGCTTCACTGTTAAGGTAATGAGTTCATGAGCTCATATTTCTCTCTCATCGCTAACTAATTCAAGGACAGTTAGAAACAAGAGTAATATAGAACAGTAAATCAAGAAACGTTTAAATGTCGTTACACTGTGATTAAATTGTTCGTTCTCACCTCCAGGAAGTAAAATGGGTCGCATTAGTTGAATACATATTAAGTGGGTCCTTGGGAAGCTTTGCTGTCGATAATAGCGAAGATAGGCACAGACTCGATCGCATCATCGACGAAGTGTACAAGACCACCGGTCGGAACAAGAATGCCCGC
>WJFA01003761.1:0-12086 GCA_009870155.1 Pseudobourletiella spinata | reverse complement strand
CTCCGAAGCCGGAGCGGGAACGGGATAAGATGGAAAAGGAGAGGGAGCGGGAGAAGGAGAAGGAGCGGGCGGAGCGGGAGAAGGATCGAGACCGGAGTAAGGACAGGGAAAGGATCGAGATTCGGGAGCGGGAACGGGATTCCGGGCGGGAGCGAGTGGACAAGGAACGGGAGCGGGAAAAGGAGCGGGAGCGGGAGAAGGATCGGGAGAAGGACAGAGAGCGGGAGCGGGACAGAAGTGACAAAGAGAGCAGAGGTATGGGCCAGTACCGGTTGTATAAGCGTAGCAAGATCTGACGTATAGAGAGAGAGAGAGAGTCCAACTGGCTAAGATGGGCTGAGCTATCTCCAGTCGGAAAGTTTCAAGGTGTTCGTTCCCCAGACGTGACATGTTCTTGTTCTTCAGGATTCATTTGTGATTGCAGAAAAGAAGCGCCGAAAACTGGACAAGTCACCTCGCCATTCCAGTCGAGATCCGTCGTACGAATCATCATCATCCTCCTCGTACCCACAGTCCAAATCCACGAAGCGTGGCCGCTAACGAATATTGATGGTTATTATTAGGCTATAGGCTACATATGATAGCAAATATCTTCTGTTCATTTTATACGAAACAATACCATGTTTCTGTTCGACTTTTTAATTTTATTCTTGTACATATACATTTTCTCTTCTGTTCACTGTACAAATGAGTTTTGAAATTTTTGTACGACACAACAGATGTATTCAGAAGAAGGTATATGGAGACTAAAAGTATACAGTACATGTTCCAAGTACACATATATACCTATTAAGTATGGAGTCCTATTATTTTAGCATTTAGAAACTAATGTATGTATGAGAGAACTCTTTGTAAAGTGGATTCAGAGTGAAAAAAATATTATCTTTATCAGTGGTTATCATAACTACTGGCTGACTATATGAAATAAACTGTCAATCTGACTGCTACGTCTACACCTCCGTGGTCAACGACTCACCCGAGATGCAGCGAAATGTTTGGCAATTAAGTGCATGAACTAATTTTGTAAATTGTCCTCACACAATTCAAAATAGTGTAATATTGTGTGCCATTTAAAGTCTAGCCTCTTGCAGCTACGGAAGAAGACGGGGGTGGGGCGGTTGGGTGAGACCGTAATGCTTACATCTCAACAGGTGCTAAAGCTTAATCTGCGTGAGTGGGAGTAAGGTTAAAATTGTTATTCTGTTCTAAAAAATAATTGGGAATATTGCTGCACGGAAGCAAGCACTGGCCATCCAGGAGTAGAGATTTTTCTGGATAGGCTAAAATGTGCGGCTACGCCGACGTCTCTTTCCTGGACGTGGGTGATCCGCTTGGGTCACTCTGTTTTTCCGAGAGGAATGATTTTGTCATTTCAATTGGTCTCCCCCGCCTGAAACAAGGATACCGGTATCGCATTAACTACTTGTCCCTGGTAGACGTGGTGTCTATAATTTAGTATAATGTGATTTCATTACGGTTTCGGGTCATCTGCTGCGTTCACCTCATGTGCATGTTTCCTAGTTTTGTAACAACGGTAGGCAAGCAAAACTATGAGACATAAAGGAACGATGACGCCTAGAATAATCCCCGCCGTCGCTGCACTATTCACTGACTGGTACTCCCCCTCCTCTACAAATTACAAAGAAACAGAACAATACGTAAAACTAGGTGGTATGCTGTAAATACATGTATTTGATCGAATGAATCTTCCTCCCATCGACTACTCTCTGCGGTACACACGGAAATGACGTGATAAAACTTGTTAAACACTCTAGGACTTTCGTTTCGAACAGGAGGACAGAGCTTGGAGAAAACAGTACGTTACAAGGATTCCTTAAATCCTCGCGAGTTCAGCAAGCTAGTAGCCATGTTAAACTTTGACAGTAGTTGACACATATGGTTCCGGCGTGTCCGTCGGAGTGGGTGGGGGCGGTAATTCCTCAGGATCAACTGGTCTTTCATTGAAATGGACAGGAGGACGACCCGGGAGGTGGTTCTCCGGTGTAGTAAACGGCATCATAGCGCGTCGGCAACTTGGAGTTATTCACGGTCGGAGCGGAGGCCAACTTGTTGGGAGAAGTGGGTCCGCCGTTATCCATGGCTGTGGAGGTACCTGTACTGCTGAAGCTATCCTGCGAGCGTTTATCCGATATTGATGTGGATCTTGCAGACTTGGGCGACTGCGACAGGACAACCGGTGTGACAATCTCAAAGGGGGGAGATGGGGGGCTCTTGGCCTGGACGTTGGATTCCTCTTTTAAACGTGGATTCTTTATGGGGTCCTCTGCCGCTAGCAATGGTACTACTTTGTTGCCATGACCAATCCCTTTCTGCCCCTTATCCGATATTTCTTTTTTCCCAGAGCTGTAGTACAATTCTGGATCTTGCCCGCCTTCCGTATCCTCCGCCGCCACTCGACGGCAGTATATTATAATGCATCCAACGATAAGTATCAGCGGAATGAGAACGCCCAGGACTATTCCCGCTGTTTTCGCACTTGATACTGACTGATACTCTCCCTCCTCTGGTAACATGACATGAACATGACAACTCATCGTTATTACAACATNGACATGAACATGACAACTCATCGTTATTACAACATAGAGGGGGGCATCAGAGACAGACACATATTGATGGGATTCAGATAACGGCAGAGCATTTATGAAAATGGAACTCTACAAAGCACAACAAAGGACTACAGTAGTATTGACTTACCGATGCACCGAGTGCTTTTCGTTGGAACCCAATTGAACCATTCTGATTCGGTCTGTTTATCGCTGCCTCCCTTTGTGGGTGAACTCCATTCCCCGTTCGCTTTACAAACACGCTTCCTCTCCCCAATAAGGATGAAGTCTGGGTCGCATTCGAACTGGACCTCCGTCCCGGGTGTGTAGAAAAAATTGCTTTTGCGCCCGTGGATAGGTGTCATCAGTGCTCCGCACGATGTAACTATTAAGTCGTTCATGTTTCCCGCATTAGAGCCACATTCCAAAAACGACCATGACCAATCAACTTACTGGTTTTTAGTTGATTTTCCCGAATGTTCATCAGCTGATTTTCATAATATTTGGACCAGCGTGCGTATTCACTGTTGAGCGTAACACTGTAGTCGTACTTGCATGGGGCGGAATCCCCACAAAAGTCGTTGACCGTTTCAGGTTTAATGGTTCTGAAATTATTCAGGGCTGAGTTAGACTAGTGTGGTATATCAATCGTCGTATTTACAGAAACGGGGTGTTAAAACAACTTACACATTGAGTGGGAGGATCTGTTGCGGATCAGCATAGAAAACTGGGCGGAAGAGCCTATCGTTATAGTTACTGCTACTCTTTCCATTTTCATGATAAAAGAGGGAACTGCCCTTATCTGGGCTATCCTTTTCATCGATTAACCCTGCAGGATAGTGATATAAGATTAGAGATAGCTGACCGATAGACATGAGGCTGAAAATTTGTGGGGAATTACGTACAGTAAGTTCCGAATGAGTTGTGCATGACTTCGAGGTTGTTCGTGCTGGCCACCGGTCCGAGCGAGCCGTCTGGGAGCGTGAAGTCATCTTCGATAATGCCGCTATAGTTTCCAAACAGACCGCGGGTTTGGTTCTATACAGAAACGAGAAGAATGAGCTCAAGTTTACCACAGCATAAACAGGTATATCCGTGATAAAGAGTAAAAAATTCCGATACCAAGAAAGTCATGGGCAAGTAGACATGACAGGTTAAATGTCCCCTGTTCTCGATGACTTCCACACCCGCACCAGATTCAAACATCGCTATGACATGAGACTGGTTCTGAATAGTGGACGGTGTATAGACTGTCACTCCTGTAGGACAAAAACAGGTAACCACATTATAATTTATCATGTCTCAAAGTGTTCGTGTACAAAGTAAGGTAGAAGTGCTTCTGTTAGTCCTAACGGCGGCCCTTACCTTGGAAGTATTGTATTTTTTGGGGGAACCGGTCGAAGAAAATACGGTGTTGGTCAACAATAACGTCCAGTTTGTATCGCCACTGAGCGTCCCGAGGACGTACTCGAATTTCCACCGTCGCTGACTGATTATCCCTTGCTGCGACAGCTGTCAAAGTTGTGGCCTTCACTTCCCCGTAAAAGTTTGCGGGGAGCTGTTCAAATCGAGCTTGAACATCCAGTCTGTGGCGGTCAGTATTTGACTTGACCAGAACATATTCTCCTTTTCCATTGAATGTGTACGGGAAACCATCAAATGTGACCAAGTGGGGATCACCGAAGACTCCGGCTGGAATGGGAAAAATTTGGAATACAATTGAGGCAAAACACATTTAACTTATCATTATTTAACTAATGTTCGCACCGATGGCTGGAGGTTGATATCCCACGCAATTCTGAGACGGCCTCCTCTCGAATCGGAAAGTGAGACACCACCAGGACTGATCGTGATTCCACATGCAGCACGGGAAAAAGGGTGCTACATCGTGTAAGTAGTGTGATAGGGACGGGACCTGTGATAATTAGTCAAGTGAGCTGTATCCAGGAGGAATTAAGAAGATGCATAATTACTGTACATATTCCAGTACATGTTTCTCATACCTTGCTCGCCTCATTCCAAGGGATATGTCCGAGGTCATGAGATCTGCGCGGCCGGCCACCCCATTTCTGATCCTGAGTCATCATGAGGTATCCAAACATGTCATAACAGCACTGTTGCCCTGCTCCTGATTGACTATAGATACGAGTAAGAATAAGTTTAGTGTTAACCAAAATACCCAAGATATGTAACCAGGTGGAACCAGAATATATACCCCGGCATGGACGAATGAACGCAGTGTTTGGCTTTCTCGTGAAGGTAGCAGAGTCCGATTTTACCATCTTTGTCGCAGTTGGGGTCCGGATGGAACCGTCCTTTGTCCGCCAGTGCTTGGTCTAAAGTACAAGGACACACAGGAACCTACAACACGAACAAATTCGATGTAACTTCCATACGAGATCATAGTTGGTGTAAAACACTGTCACTGT
Organism: Pseudobourletiella spinata; assembly: GCA_009870155.1. Taxonomy (NCBI): domain Eukaryota; kingdom Metazoa; phylum Arthropoda; class Collembola; order Symphypleona; family Bourletiellidae; genus Pseudobourletiella; species Pseudobourletiella spinata. The sequence continues at coordinate 7,090 of WJFA01003761.1, read as the reverse complement.
CATGGTAGAAACTTACATCCGCGGCAAAATTTTTCAACAAACGGTCGCGTACGATCCAGTTTTCACAGAGCTGCTCAGACCAGCGTTTACCCCATTTATCCTGCCATTGCGGGACCATGTACCACGCCAAAGGTATCGGACGACTCCAAAGGACACTAAAATATTCAACCAAAATACGGTAATCTTGCGCATCCCTGGATTTGATCATACACATAGAACTGGGGACTTTTAGTGGTCTGAACTAACGGAGCGTATGGAACACCCAGAGCGTCGCTGGGGTTGGTTATATTCACGGTGACTATTCCAATCTCAAGTTCGTTCGCCCATGGTGTCCGCTTCCTTCGGAATTCTGTTGGGCTCAATGTATACTCCCCATTGTTTGAAATCGAATCCTGAAATTGCATCCATTTAGTCCCATTATTCCCCTGTAACACTGGCTAACACACCGGTTGTGCTCAGGTTGAACTAGTTTTTCGACTTTACTGCTAACGTATCGATGTAAATCAGTTCGGGTTTTATAGTGTTTTCGCGGTAGCCCCACAGAGTAATTGAAACTGGCACGTTGTAGTTCAAGGTCAAATTCCGCGGATCCCATTTAATACGCAATTTTTGGGGATCCGTTTGGAGATGGTCATTGTCCGGGAAAGAAACGAGTTCTGGAGCAGTAAATGGAGTCTCCACTAGGAATTTGCCCTTCCACAATAGATCGTTGGAACCCTCCACTTCGACGAAAAGGTCAAGATAGCCGGTCGCGTATATGGGCGGCATGACACACGTTGCACGATTCATATCAATCACAGCTCCAGATACTCTCTGCGTGTTGAATCTGCATTGGGTAGGATATTGGCACGGAGTCATTCGTGAATATGGAAATGTGATCCTCTATCAAAGAACGTACCGGCAAGTAATGGGCTGGTCGCGTTTAAAGCAAGGGCCAGTGATGTTCACGATCGTCCCTCCCAACATGTTCCCACTCTCTGGGGCAAAAGTTAACAACTGGGAATGGGCGGTCATATCATCTGTCAACAGGATTTTACGGGTCACATTCTAATTCCCAATGATCCATTATCGCATACGCATGAAATACTTACATAATTCTGGAATACACTGCCCTGGCATGATTTTCTCGTCAATACGGAAAATATGGCGCCCGGGGAAGCCGTTTACCAACCCACTGGACATGATATTTGGTAGCTTCGTTGTTTGTGAGTACGGTTTGTACTCAAAGGACCGCGTCCCGTTACCAGCATTGAATCCGATCTGTAAATTGAGTGTGAGGTTAAACCAAGTCCTAAAACGATTCACAAAAATCAACTTACAAATGCCGGTGTTCCGCCTTTGCCATCCTCCGATGAACCCCCAGCTTCTGTATGAGTTAACCAACCGAGGTGTTTGTAGTTGAACATTGCGTACGTTCTCGTTTCATCCGTAGCCAGTACAAGTTGAAACGTATTTGTCTAAAATATTGAAAAATATTCTTTATGAAAGATGTCTCTCCAGGAATTCTGAGAGGTCCAGACATCGTTTAGATGTCCCAACTGTTGATATCAACTATACAACGCTTACAGTTTTTCGAGCATAAATGGTGCCGCCTGAGAAACTGACATTCTTCCACGTTACGATGATAGCATGGCGGGGTTCGAACCAGTCAGCTCCCACAATCCCTTCTCGAACGTCCCACAGAAGCCGCTCTCTCAATTCTACTCCAAAACGATCCGTGCGGGACAGCAGATTTGACTCAATTCTATAAAAAATTCAAACGTAAGCATATGCCATCGTCATTCTAAAACCAAACATATATATGTATAAATCAAACCTGAAGTAGACTCCCGCAGCCCTTTTGTCCAATTCGTCCCCAGCCAACTCTCCAATTTTACATTTTGAATAGAACGGACCAATGAACGATGGATCTGATTCCTTCGGGTAGGTAATGATTGGAAATTCCAGGGGATATGTCGGCGACAGAGTCGGTCCATTGCTGAAGGATAGAAATCCATGGAGGGATACCTAATGAGCCAAGCAATATATCTTTTTTAATACTGTTATTTTAACGATGTTTTTCATCCGCAGTATTTGGAGGACTAGGGACACGTCAATCCTCTGTCATTTTAGTTTTTTCTCATTCAAAGTTCTTTGAATTTTCCAAAAAAACAATTTTTCCACAAACTGAGACGATTATCAATCATTACCCAAGTATAATTGTATCCGAACCCAAAGAAGGGGAGTAGGAAATTCAGATGCTTGGTAACTTTTGGAGAGTCGTCAATGATATTTTTCTGCCAATCCCCAATGTCATCAGTTCCACCTAATTAGAATCCAGCAAAAAGCAAAAGTTTTAACATATTGTGCGAGTGACAAATGGTTAAAAAAAATTTGGAAAGAAACAATATTTGAAAAAATATCCACGTCATTAGCGCTCACCCTTGTCGAAGAAAGGGTACAGTAACTCTGATCTTATGAGTCTGAGTCTGTCGGGAGTTAAGATGTAGCCATCCTGGTTGTTGTAAACTTGTCGACCGCTTTTCTCATTTACGTGCCCAGGATCAATTCTTGATGTCATGGGATCTCCAGTGTCTAAAATGGGTCAAACAGAATATTTTCTAAATAAGGGGCCCTTCCCCGTGGGCCGGTCATAGCCGGTCTACTTCATCTATATTGTCCGTGTACTGTAAACGGCGGTCACAACCGGAATTTACAACGGCCTACAAGCATACTTGTACGTATATGCATTATTGGAATGTTTTTGTTCACTCAATAATTTCCCCTCATTTATCGAATCCTCGTCAACATGGCCGCCGAAACAGCCAACAGTAAATAAATGATATCCTATGAATATAATGATGACCTCAATCACTATCTACAGTTTCACACCCAGGTTAACGAGTGACGAGATAATGACTCAGCACGGTTAAACAAATATGAGCCGTGCCGTGGAAGCGGTTTTTCGCATCCGCCCATCCTAACAGCTTGCTCTTGCGGGGCGTCCATCGGCCGTTAAATCTCACTAATCCTTCTGAACCAACAGTAAAGTAACACTCTATACCACCGGTCGCGTCCTATTTTCCGGCACGTTCGAGTTAATTTAATGTGATTCTCAAGTACTGTTGCAACTTTTAAAAAACGGCAATATCCCATTTCGTTATGACACTCTTGAAATGGCCTAAGGAAAGTGATAGTTAAAATTTTTCATAGCCAATAATAGTTACCTATGAGCTCCACATCATCGTCGCTATCATCGCACGACACTAGCTTGCTGGAGCAAAGGAGGAGGTAGCAGGCGATGGTGAAGACAACAGAAATTTTCCTGAGGGTCCCCATGAGTACCACTGGTTTTTAACACTCACTTTTGCCTTTACTATTTCAGAAGTTTTCGTAAATCTAAAACTCACGTTTGCACCGCACCCGTAACAAATGCAATCCCGGTGCTCTCAAGTTCGACTGACTATTTTCTCACACAGAATGGCCGTTGTCATATGTGTCACTATAATGGCTCAATGAGGTAAACATATTTTATGGGCAAGTTATCTTATCTGGAATTCGGTTCATAGATTAAAACGCATTCATCACCGCGTCCCTCAGTATTCGCAGTGCTCGAGCCGACTGTGTTTTGCTGATGTAATTTTTTTGCCAAATCTAATCGGGGTCGGGGCGGATATGAAGGATACGTGGATAAGTTGGAGAACGTTTGCAAATGTTTGTTCCATTGTGACAATGGAAGCTAACAAGCTCTTCCAGTCCTCATGAATCACCGGATGACTTCCTCTTTATTTTTAGTACAGTACTCTCGTTGGAGTCGGAAGATGAGGAACTGATCGGCTCATACGTATCTAATCAGATGACAGGTTAATGGTATGAGTCATTTGAGACGTATGCAGGTAGCACAATTATTCTTGTTTGGCTATGCCTTGCCGTAGCGTGTTACGCAGTTCTAATATTTACTGCTTTAACCTAGTAGAAGACTTCAAATCAACTTCAGCAGCTCCGCAATGCGTACTGGAGAACGCACTACAAGACAAATTATTATCAGCAGAATTGTGAAAAGTTTAGGATTTTTTAATTGAAATGCAATAATTAATTTATGGGCATGAAAATACTACGTTAAACAGTACCGGATTGAGGAGCCTTCATCAGAAATTGTGGGGCCTGCATAAGATATAAATCTGTCGATTTCGGATTCATCTGGCAAAACCGCAAAACAGATTAAAAACACAGATCTTTGTTGTCTTGACATGAGGGCAAGTACAATAAAATTAATACAGTTTTAAACAGTACGTCAACAAATAGCTTTTCCAAAATATATGCCAATTAGTTGGCTTCGCTATAATCGCACTGGCACTGGACCACTGCGAGAACGCAAGAGATTTATTCCTACTCTAGCGTTGTGTAGTAACTATAAATAGCATATAAATTTATAGCATAAGTAAATGATTTTATCAGAACTAACCACTACTAGCTATTCCTTAAGAATTTGCAGGTATTTATGGACTAAGGCGTGGCCTTATCAGTAACATAATCCTAGAATATATTCTCAATAAATTGATTCGTTATGCGAAGGGCCTCCCATTTCTAGTGGGTCCATTTATTAGGAAAGATCATGTAGAATTTGTTTTTACGTACTCGAATTCTTTACAAATTCGTGGTGGTATTAAACGCATAACAAGTCACACCAGAAGCAGGGAGCAAAATTTCCAAATTCTTTAGAATAAAATATGGTCATAGCAGGCCACACACACTCGAATTACACATTTTTAAATGTTGAGCCATCAAGTGGGACGTAAATCGCATGGGTTATGTTGTGGTTTCGAATCGCGGCAGTCGCATTCGTGGTCATCGTGTTTGCATGGTCTACCGGGGTGGCATGGGGAGTGATCGAAATGTGCTCGTACGGTGCTCAAACCAAAAGCATGGTGGAGGACCCCACCAAGAACGGAACAATCACCGTCTATGTGCTCCTCACCACAATCGAGGTATTCACGTCCTTATTTGCTGTCTTCGGACTATTCATTGCTTTTCAAATGTGGAGGAATAACTACCAGATAGATCACTCAACTCGGCACTTATTCATCATGTGGCTGGTGAGTACTTTGAGAAGTTGTCGACAAACCATCATATTTATTTGAGAGAGCAAAAATATGTATGTGCGAACCCTGTAGGGTTTTTGGGGAATGTCAGGGCTCCTCTGCTTGTGCGTATCTGTGTACATGCTCGTTAAAGGGAAGGACAGTCAGGAGAACATGGCGCTCCTTTACGACAGTTTTCAGAAGTACTCTCAGGATCCAAAGTTCGTGGCAACGTTAGAAAAATATCAGCGAGAAGTTCGAAAGCTATCTATTTAATAGCGTAAAACTCCAGAAACTTCATTGCAAAAAATGGGGAAATGTGGGCGTTATCGTGGCAAATTTAATTTCAGAATCAATGCTGTGGGATTTACACTCCTGATGACTGGCTCATGCTTCAGTTGCGGCAGCTTCCGACAGCTGGTGGTGGCGGCGGTGGATATCAGAGTCTGGACTATGGGTTTCGCCAGAACCCCAGCACAGGGAAATGTCATATGATACCTCCGACGATACCTCCGGTAATCTTGTAACGCTGGTGCAGAATTAAAATTGGAATAGCTCCTAACTGATAAGCTGTCCTATTCCTAGGGCTGTGGACTCAAGCTCATGGAGGAAATTATCTTTACGCTAAAGGTCTATGCTGCTGTTGTTCTCGTCGAGGTTTTGCTCCTCGTTGTAACCGCAGGACTCAGCTCCTATTGCTTTTTCTACTGGCTGGATAAGGTTTGCATATTGGTTCTACGGAAAATCCTCCAATACAGATGACAGGTGCGAGCATTACTGTGACTTTAGGAAGTGATCGTGATTCCAGAGGATGAAGTGTCCAACGTGATCATTATAGAGCCAGAAAGTGAGGCAACCATCGTGTTGAGTAATTCAGTGTCATCTGCTAGATACTTCTCGAGGTCCCGAGGTAGACCGGTTTACCTCCCATCGGGTCGCTATGGTAATGTAGGCCCAGTTTTACGGCTTAAGGCAATAATCCCTTCGTAATGAGTTATCCTGATCCCATGTAAAGGGCAATGTTTTGTGCAACATGGCTTACTGCAACATAACTTACTCTGTGAATTATCCATGCAGGGTTGAGTGGTTCACGTTATCCACGACCCGGGTATTCCCGAAGTGAATCTCAACGTGTTGTCCACTTGTCACATACGCAGATATTGCGTGAGCAGGAGGAAGCCTTGGGCGGACGTGTTTTGGCAGAAATGCATGTCGAGCACAAGTCGACAAAAATGATACCAGCCATTGGATCCGGAGCAGGACAGCATCACGCCACGGTAAAAATCTCGTCACCCCCAAGATCTTAAATTTATACTTAGATTTTCAGTATCGGCTCTTTACAATTCGAGATTAGTGCGAGAGTTCATTTTGTAAAAGTCCGACATGTCAGTCTCGACATGAGAATAAGTTTGTTGGAAAATGTTGGCCTCTGGTAATAATCTCGAATGCTTAGGTAGCCCTGGTACGCAACAAGCATCCACCACAGAGGAAAACGTTCGGGAAGAAAGGCCATCATGGTCAAACGGGGAACTTGGCTCAGGATATTGTTGACATGAGTGGTGGCTCCGCCAGGGACTTTATCGAGGATGTCGTCATCCCCGTAAGTATAATTTACCCTCTGTCTCAAAAAAGTGTTTCTGGGTCACTTTTGCATGATTTTTCAAAATATTAACCTATGCCATTTGGGGTATTCGAGGTGGAGCCACCAGGAGTGAGGCCCCACGCACATCAGATTCCCATTGGATCCGTTGGAACATCACGTTCCATTTCGACCTCTCGTGTCCGAGCCTTCAGTAGTACGGAAATTGGCGGGAGGGAGGCGCAGAACATAATTGAAGATCTCATCGCCCCCGGCGGTCACAAGAAAAGTAAGCAGGGATCCAAGCGAGGTCGCCATCAGGATCATCACCGTGATCATGGAGGCAGTCACATGCACGGATCGCATCACAGTAACTCAATGTGTTGAGTCTGAATTACTGATAAGTAGCTTTTCACACTTTATAGCATCACTTTTAGAAGCGCATGGAGGA
>WJFA01003760.1:0-12087 GCA_009870155.1 Pseudobourletiella spinata | reverse complement strand
CGGCTGGCACAACTCCGGCGGAGTAAGCAACGGGTGCTGCAAGAACCGGAGCAGCAGGAACAACTCCTACAGCGGGCGCAGCCAGAAATCCAGCGTTGGCAACAGCCAAGATGGTGGCAAAAGCGACGATCTAAAAGGGAATACTTAAATATAAAACTCCACCTGGACCTTTTAAAATTTAAACGTTTAAGAAATCTAATTTACGGTTTTCATTTTGATGTTGAGGTTGTTGGTTGGAAATAGAGTTGTCTGAACTGCTGCGCTGTCGTAGCACAAGATGATCATTCGTTCCGCTGGTGCTGTCTTTTATACAGCCAATAGCTCATAAGTACAACGTTTAGTAATACTAACCTACTACTCGTCTCATGCCGCAGGAGAAGGCCGAGTGTGAAGACTTCCTTCTTTTCTACCTATTGCTCTTGACTCTCACAAAAACCCCTTCCCTTGCCCATGATTTTCCACACAGTACTTCTGCACTCAGTCAGTAATCAATCCCCAAAAACTAATTGGGGTCGCACAGTCAAATCATATATTATGCCTTTCATTTTTACTTCCAGGCTCACTGGTGTTAACAATGTGTCAAAACTGAAGACTTCAAAAGACCTTTTCGAACTACCGTACTTTTTCTAACAATAAAAACCACTTGTATGCTGACCTTAGATAATCAGATTAACCGTCAAGACATAGAACATTGCGAAAATTTGAAAAACGTGCGTGACAATCTCGTCCAGTAATCTGAATGTAATTTGTTCGACGGGAAATATCATGCGCACTTCTCAGTATTATCTAACCCTAGCTCCTTGGCGGCAGTTATAGCTGAAACGATAGTTTCTGTTGATCTTGCCAATTTTTCCGGACGTTCTTCCGTTGCCAGCTCAGTCTTTTTAGAAATTTCATTCCACGGCTGTACTTCCCCCGATGCAAAGATGGCGTAGAACAGAAATCCAGCAAAGTAGGTACAAGTAGCGATGTAAAATACGACATTCCATCGCTCAAGAGTTTGCTGTCAAATTTAAGCATGTGTTAGGAAAGCAGTTTTGATTGCATAAACCACCTTAAGAGCACGTCATACCTGTCCATTTGTGAGAGCACCAGCAACGATCGGGGCGAGCCAGCCGGGGATTGTGGCGAAACAGTTGGCGATGCCAAGGAGGGTGCCAGCAAAATTCGGAGCGATATCAATGTGGTTCGTGAGATAGGCAGAATACTTGGCTCCGGAAACACCAATGGCAACAGTCAGCAATGCCACTGTAGCTACCTGGTCACAGCCAACAAATGTGACGATAAATATGCAGCACCCTGGTATAACGAGACCTGCAATACACCACCGACCACAGCAATGTTAACAATACATTTCAGATACTATTCCCAGCACATTATCAGAGCTGACTTACAAAAAAACGCAGAGATTTTCCTTATTCTACCCGTCGTCATGCATGACGAGCGTCGGAATCGATCCGCAAAGTAACCGTATACTAACCCGAAGATCCACATCACAGTGTACGGCATGGCTGACAGAAGCGAATTCTGAAACAATCAAAATATGCTGCTCCTAGTACACCTAAAAAGTCTAACTGTCAGCTATATGGTAACCATGCTCAAAATTGTCACCTTTTTCATGTTGAAACCCAAAATATTTTTCATGTATGTCGGCAACTGGTGCAGAAAAGTCCACAGCCCCCACCCGCTGGATATACTGCACACGACAATGGCCCAAAACGGTTTACTTGTAAGAATCGACCGGAGTGGCATCGCCTCGTTAATGTCCCGCTATGAAAATCCCCCACAAACAAATAGAATTGACGGAAAACAAACCTGTTTTTTAATAATTACTTTAAAATTGATAGTGTGCCAAATCTTACCTTTGTTGAGGAGTTTGAGTTGCGACTCAAAAGTTCTCGCTCTTCGGCACTTAACGATGGATGGACATCCGGACTGTCATAAGCAAACAGCATCCAGAATATAGACCACACAACCGCTCCCAGCCCCATTGTGAGGAAAACGGCCTTCCATCCCCAAAAGTCTATCAGAAGACCGGCTAGAGGGAAGGCGATGACGGTGCCTGCCTGAGCCCCTGGATTATTACATTCAGAAAACTACTTTCATTACTCATCATTACCACAACATCTTCCATCCCACATGTGATTTGTTTGCTCGCCTGAATAAACAATGGAGCTGAGTCTTGACCTTTCTTCAGGCGGAGCCCACTTAGCTAGCATTGCATGCATTGAAGGGTATGTCGCCCCCTGCATTAATCCAAACGTTAAATATTTTCATATTCTGATTACCAACGTGACAGTACTGAGAAAATACTATTTGTACCTCAACAACACCCAGCAGCACTCTTAGAATTATCATTCCAGCTGCATCCGTGGCTGCCACAAGGGGAACTAACATGTTGACCAGTCCAGCCAGGAGAATGGAGAATCCGAAAATGTACTTTGCACCGAATAACTCAGCCAAGCGACCACCAGGGAGCTGTCGGCAATGCATAAAATATTTAAGAAGCCCTTACCGAACTTGCGTGTGAAAATTGGTAAAACTAAACAGAAGGGTTACCCTACTGTCTATGGCGGATCGAACCAAGATTTATAGGACATGTTACCCTACCCTAGCATACAGTAACCGTAAAGCCGTTCGCCCAACTTCGGCCTAGTTTCCGAATTATTATTCATTTCTGAAGTTTCATCGAGATTGGTTTTGGAGGAAAATTAACATGGGATTTCCCATAAGAAAATTTTTGCTCCCTGGGGTCCCCCCTTTAGTGTTTTTCAAATTTTTCACTTTTTTGAAACTTTTAAAAAACGTGGTTTTGGAGGAAAATTAACATGGGATTTCCCATAAGAAAATTTTTGCTCCCTGGGGTCCCCCCTTTAGTGTTTTTCAAATTTTTCACTTTTTTGAAACTTATAAAAAACGTGCACTTTTACATACTTTGAGCATGTTTGTAACATGGGAAATCCCATGTTAATTTTCCCTCAAAACCAATCTCGATGAAACTTCAGATATGAATAATTCGGAAACTAGGCCGAAGTTGGGCGAACGGCTTTAGGGTTACTGTATGCTCGGGTAGGGTAACATGTCCTATAAATCTTGGTTCGATCCGCCATATACAATAGGGTAACTCTTCTGTTAAGCCAGTTTTAGTTTAAGTACTTTACCTGCGTCAGTACATATCCCCAAAAAAAGGACCCGATGATTAAAGCTTGCGTATTCTCATTCCATACAAATTCCCCTTTATCTTCATTTTTTGCATCGATTGAGGTGGAAACTGTGGCGTTCCCTAATGGTCTGCACTCACTGAAGGACTGGGAGGACACTGCATGACCGCTCGCAACGGCACTGTAAAGTAAAAGTTTGTCGAAACATTTTCAAATCATGTAATCAATTTTTCTGGAAGTTGTCCCAAATACGAAGTATTTGATGGGAGGTACATGGATGGTTAATTTGAATATTGCTTACGTATGGTTAACCATTGCCACGATAGCAACGCTGATGTTAATCCTGAGCATGTAATTAAACACGAAACCAAAAAATGCAAGAATGGCCAACTTGTACCTCGCGGGAATCCCAACTGCAACCCACAACCCTTATTAGTGCCGAACAGAAACGTAACCTGAGTCCAGAATGCGTTACCAAAGTTACGGAAATGGGACCTTACCGCTACATTCTTTGGTCGACATGGTCGAAATGAAAAGTGTAGGTAATCCCGTGCCAAAATATATGCTCCAAGTTTTAGAATCTATTCACTGGCGCAGGTTCTGTGACAGATTCCAGCACTTTACCTCTTCCACATGGAATCCTCAAGGGGCTCACATTTAATGCCTTCAATAAGTCCACCCAAACCGAGCTCTTGCAATCGCTAACAGCAGAGAAATCTGGAATTACCTCCTGTTTTATACAAAGTCGTTAGCATTGTCTCAGATGGAAATGAGCGTGAGCCTCCGTAGTGGTTAATGAGATGAGATAACATTCAGTCACTGTTCTCAATCTTCACAAAAGGGTGTTTACACTTTGAACTCAAGTTTGTACTGCTATACACACGCGTGAGCGGAGCCTTGCACATTGAGTTGGTCAACGCACTAACTGCCGTGAACCTTGTTGAACGCCCTGGGCCCTGGATGTTTGGCCTTCATTCATGGCTAGAGTTAAAACCATGCGCAGTCTGCTTGCATCACCGTGGTATCTGTAAATTATGATTGTAAGATGAACAAATAAGTAATTAGCTTTGGATTTACGGAGAAAATTGATGATTTTGATGTTGAAAGTACCTCAATATCAGCATCAATGGCGGACTTGTGTCTTGATTGCAGGTATAACCCGGTCATGAGTTACCACCGCACACGTATATATGAGTAATTAATAATTCGATTTGCCACCTTTGAGAGAAGCTGTTCACGGCATTAATTAGCTGCGCTCTAAAAAATTCAAAACATGCAATAACGATTGCAACGGGCTACAGGAAATTTTAGGCAGTGCAAGGAAGTCAAGCGGATTTAAGTAGATCACATGAATAAATCTTCTTCAAACAATCTATTCATTCAAGAGTTTTAACCCACCGGGTATGAGTGGGATGTCAGCACTCAATTCGACGAAGACGGATCAAGTATGAGGCAGTTTTTTAGTTTCATCGAAAGAAGTGCTAGGATGATTGAACCGTAATGGATAACCGAACATTGCCTCTATCGCCTTTCAAGGCGGTGTCTAATAATGTTGGAGGTGCACGTCCCGAGTTTACTAACATACTGGGAGCAAGACTGGTTTAAGGCGCTTCGAATACAAGTCAAAAGTATATCTGTTTCGCGTTCACTTCAACTTTACCCTACTTGAGAAAACGAGAACGAGGTAACCATTCTTTGCATGATTTCGTCGAGAGCACTGCGGGTTGGGGCAAGTTCAGCAGTAGTCATTTTTTACTTTGGATAAATAGCAGCTTCCGTAATTCGAAACACAATAATTATATTGACACTGGTGATGTTCTAGATCTAATATTTTCTGATCTTTTATCTTATCTGCATAATTTGTATCTTCCAATCATGCACCATCTTGAACTCAAAGGAGATTTTACGAAATGTTTTAGAAGAAACTTTTCAGGCGATGTGAAAACATTTCGTTTTGTTGGAAAGTTTTTGTGTAAAAAATGTTGTCCTAATATTTTTTTCTAATTTTAATTTTGTCAATTTACAGCTGGGCAGAGTGCTCCATTCTTGAAATAGTATGTGACGGGAAAAGATTTTTCTCGAATTGTAATCTACTGGCGCGTTAAATTTAGAAATCCAATATGACACAAGATGAATCGGGATTCCCCAAGCGGCGTCCCGTGTCCAATTGTACATTTTTCTACTTTAAAAGCTTCTTAAGAAGCTCTAACTACCAGAACATCAAGCTTAAATTCATGATTAGCTTGACCAACTCCATGAAGCGGCTAAAATTGTTGTGGAGCTGAAGCAACGACTGTAAAATTCTGGAAGGTTGATAAAGCAACAAAAAATTTGGGACAACAACTGGGTAATACCACTCCTACTGACCTTGTCACATAGTTACAAAAATAATAGCAAACTTGAACCTGCCAAAGATATTATATCAAAATCAAATACTTTACCCATATTACGATAAAATGCTTAGAAAATTAGCAATCCTATCACTAAAATCTAACGTTAGAGGAGGGAGCAATGTAAGATGTTTGATGATATTTTTGCGCCTTTACTCCGCATCATTGAGCTTCTATCTTTCATTAAAGAATTACCAGTTCATACGTTGAATGCACACTGTTAGCGTGTGAATCAGAGTGTAACACTAAAACTAGTACTCAACGATTGTCCATGCATTATGTACCTACATCTGCATGTCGAACAAGCAAGGCTCGAGCACCCACATTTTCATTTGCATAATTTCAATCCTAACAATCCATTTCTGGATCTGGGTGTGAAAGATAGATGTTCAAGAAAGGCTGAAGCCATAAGGAACGACGACAATTATTACCTGCGATTAGCAGGTAATAAGAATGGTAGGGGGATAGAGAGCTGAGGCCTTGATAAATAGCCATTGTTTTGCGCTACAGGTCACACATATTTTTTTAAAATTGTCCTCAGAGTTACTAGGAAGTCCGTGTGAAGATGAAAACAGGGTTGAATTTTTTTGAGGCCAGGGTCGGGGAAGGTGAAGGGTCAAAGGAGGGATTTTCAATGCAATATATTTCAGTTGTGAGGTTGCGAGAAGTTGTACTGGGAGCTGGTCTCATTGAAATGAGAACAGCTGGCAGTTCAAAACATTCAGTGTGCACCGAAGATCACTGCAGTAGTGTCGAAATCCATGCTGGGACCTCGGAGACAATGACGGTTCGCTGGATGCGTATGAATGCGGGCGTGCGGGTTGCATTTGTGTTTGGGAATCGGGCGAGTCGACAAGTTTTGGCATTATGAAATGTCGTCGTTCCCGCACAAAAACATCCACCTATAATATTCGTACAGATATTCTATACTCAATGCCAACACACACTCCACCAACTCCAGGGGTAAGGGGGGTCTCGTTGACATATCGATACGCAAAATTTTTTACCTTTCAAAAATTAATACCTGTTTGGCGCCAAAAACCGTCGAGAATATTTACCAAACTCGATGGTTTTGGCATATCGATATAAGGTAGGGGGGGCCTGTTGGGATATCACTGCATATTTTGGAGGTAGGGTGGGTGTTGAAAATGACTAAAAATTGATATCGATATATATGGACGGTCCCTAAGCGTTCAACACAAATTTAGATGTCCACCTGCCCCCATCAACAAGCCAGACACTATAACTCCAGACAACAAAAAATCAACATCCTTACCATACACAAGTTCGCACAAACAAAAATTACTCCAATCCACGATTTGCACTTATTAATATCACTCTGGAATCGCAGGTCTTCTAAATTTGGATATTTGTCAGGTTTATTTACTTTTAATATTCTTCCTCTAAAACATTATATTACATTGAATCTTTCCAATACATGCAATACAACGTCCCCCAGATCACTCCAGGAACTGCATGGAGCAGATAAACGCTTTAAAACCAATGTGCCCTTGTCATGCGCCAGAGCAGATACGACAAAGTCGTGATTGTTTTGATTTTTCTCAAGGGGCCATCATAACTGTGTAATGGTAACATTCGCATATGCACTTGATAGAATCATGAGCGGTCATAGGCGTCCTTCCTGCTCGACTCATGTTACTCCTCTAAGCGTTGGCAGAAGTCAGAAGAGGAGTCAATCCTCCGCCAGACTCGCCAGTATAAAAGCTAACCAGCATGGCCGAGAAGAGCACATTCACTTTCAACAAGCCAGTTCAGCAGTAACTTGGAAAAATCTTCTAGTGTTTTCACACTCGTCCCAACGTCCCAAAAATCAAGATGAACTCCGTAAGAACTACACATTTTCAAGTGTTTATATTTTCAAAATTTTGATACTTGTGATACCCTGTGGGATTCAGGTTGAAAATATTGATTGAATGTATTTGCAGGCCGTCGCTTTCGCTCTCGCCACCATCTTGGCTGTTGCCAATGCCGGATTCTTGGCTGCTCCAGCCGTGGCTCCAGTCGTTGCCGCTCCCGCCATCGTCCGCGCTGCCCCAGTCTTGGCTCCGGCTCCACTCGCCATCGCTCACCCAGCTCCCGTTGCCTATGCTGCTGCTCCAGTCATTGCTCCAGCTCCATTGGCCGTTGCTCACGCTCCAGTCCTTGCTGCCCCTCACGCTAAGCTGATCCGTGTCGGACGTGGAATCCTCGGAGCTGCTCCAGCTCTTGCCCCAGCTGTCTATGCTGCCCCAGCCCCAGTCGCCTATGCCGCTGCTCCCTTGGCAGTCCCAGCCGTGAAGACCCTTGCTGTTGCCCCAGCCCCAGTCACCTATGCCGCTGCTTCCCTTGGCTGTCCCAGCCGTGAAGACCCTTGCTGTTGGCCCAGCCCCAATTGCCTACGCCGCTGCCCCAGCCCCAATTGCTTACGCTCACGGTCCAGTTCTCTCCGCTGCTCCCTTGGCCGTCAAGTCCGTCCACGCCGCCCCCGTTCTCTTGTAAACTAATCATGAGTGATTGCTCGTTGTCAATTCCTACGAACGAAAACGCTAGAAGATTTTGAAAAATTTCCTCCCATCGGGAATTTTTGTAACAACTTATTTTGTATTTTTGATACTTGAAACATCCATTTTTGTTACAAATAAAACAAGAATTTGAACTGTCCATCTTGCTCTTAGAAATTTTCATTACTACTTTTGCTCTGTTCCGCTGGAATTTGTGTGATTCCACATGGCTTAAAAAAGCAGGCATCGGCATTGACCTAGTAGTTTTTGTAGCATGGCCGTCTTTTTAGCAGCTTTGGTCGGCTGATAACTTCGCAACACATTGTAGTGCACATTTATCAGCCAGCTGGTACCTGTGCAACGGACAGTTATCAGCCAAGAGCAAGCATCGACATCCTAACCTATGCCTTTACAAAATGCTAAAAAATAGCCATAGTATAGTATAGTAGAGTTTGGATACTGCAATAAAAATTAGCAAAGGAAATTTCAATAGTTGCAAAACTTATCTTTTTAAATCAGATGATCAAAATAATGCTAAATTTCAAGTTGAAATTGCCGGTTAAATTTGAGAAACACATGACTCATGATCTCATCGTAGAGTGCTAGTTTCTACAGTTGTAGCGTAAAAATTATCATGCGCACACGGAGAGAATTACTGGCAATTTTGTGCCACAATGAGCAAAAATGCCTTGTGTGATATTGGACAGCGTCCGTTGCAGGCGATTGTACCGAACATAAACAATTGATTTGTGTTCTAAACGAATGAAAAGCAGTAGCTACCTCGCGGCCTTACGTAGAAAAAGTATGCGCTTTAATGTAAAGTATACTTGGCTTTTGCTAAATGAACGTCGTCAGGAGATGTAGCGTGCGATTAGTAAATAAAAGCTTGGATTTTCCTTTCGGTCAGCATTGCCTCTAAAAGGCAGTTACGCTAGTGTTCACCTGTAATACGATAATCACCCTTTAAAATTCAAGGCTGCTAATTTGTTTAAACTTTGCATTTGGACGTGCACATATCTAATATGCTAAAAGCTATTTCAACGCAAAAGGAAAAAGCTGGGTGCATCGAGGGATTTTTCGAATCCCGCCCAGTAAACTTTGCTAGCCCAGCATGCGCCCAGTTCAATCTTCCATCAGTTCGAATGCAGTAAAGATAGGCAATGAAACGTTTCTAGTCCATTCAAGATTNTCAATCTTCCATCAGTTCGAATGCAGTAAAGATAGGCAATGAAACGTTTCTAGTCCATTCAAGATTTTACAGCAATTGCAAGTTGTAATAATTTTTTTTTCAAAATTACAAACCGAAGTACGTCACAGTTCACGTTGAAATTCCTACTTCTACCGACTAATCAAATTCTACAACACCCTTTTAAAATTTTGAAAAAAACTACGCAAGATAAAACATGCGAAGATATTTCGCAGCCATAAAATTTCATTTTCTATCTTTTGAAACAGAAATTATTCAAATCAGTCAGCGTGTTCGTGAGTTATGTCCAAATTGCCATTGGACCACGTAATACGTCGTGTTTCACGCCGAAATGGAACAAATGCTGAACCGAAACGCGGAATATTAATTCCTTGGCGGAAGAGTTACTTACTGAGCAGGAATCGCGCATAGAACGCCATGGCGCATGAACCTCTCCGCTTTGTTACCAAATAGCTCTAAATAGCAGTGGGATTTTACACTCGATTCTTTGTCGCTTCAATCACCCGAGGCCAATGTACTTCAAACCCTCGAGTTGTAACCAAACCCGGGTAACATTCATAAAAATTACATAAATTATCTACCAGCTTGCGCTGTTATTTTTAGCTTTTCCACACGCGTGTGTTTACGATATTAGTTCTTCGATAGATACAAGATTTCTTCCCAGGAATCATCCCAGAAAAGATCACGTAGACGAGCCGAATTTAAAAACAAATAAGCTTTGAGTGTGACCTCAATAACCCACTGCTCCAACCTGACGATGACTAATAAGTAAACGAAACCGAAATCCATCCGTACTTCGGTTACATTTTTCTACGTACTCACTTATGAATCTGCGAAATATTTAGACCAATTAGTAAACCTATGGATCTAAAAGTTGCCATTGCTTGATCAACTCCTCTCCTGCCACCTCTTCCGATAACAACCCTTTCAGTTCCTTACAAAAACACTGAATTATCTCAGGAGCAGGAGTTTTGCCATCTTCAAAATAATAAATTCTGACTTGGTGAGCAAAGTTTCGAACCAATTAGATTTTCTTTATTTTTTTCCAATCCCAGAAAAAATATAAAAAATTTAAATAGTGATTTCGACAGACACAGTCCAAAAGTCTTGATGAGGCATGGTTACAAAGCATATTCACATGCTTGCCGGTAAAGTTGTGACCAGTGTGTTTTGTACTCTGTTTACAAGATCTTTACAAAAGAACCGGAGCAGCGGCGAGGGTCTTGACCGCTGGAGCAACAGCCAATGGAGCTGGAGCCAAAACTGGAGAAGCGGCCAGAGCTACTGGAGCTGGAGCAATGACTGGGGCAGCGCGGACGATGGCTGGGCCAGCAACAACTGGGGCAGCACGGATGATAGCTGGACCAGCAACAACTGGGGCGGCCAACGTCTTAACGGCTGGGACGGCGGCGACTGGAGCGGCGAAAGCCACTGGAGCTGGAGCAGCGACAGCCAATGGAGCAACAGCGGGAGCCGCCAAGAGACCACGAGCAACACGGACGAGCTTAGCAGCTGGGGCGGCGGCAAGAACTGGAGAAGCGGCAACGACTGGGGCGGCGGCAACAACTGGAGCTCCGCGGATGATTCCGGTGCTGTGAGACACGGCGACTGGGGCAGCCAAGGTCTTAACGGCTGGGACAGCGGCGACTGGGGCAGCAAAAGCTACTGGAGCTGGAGCAGCGACAGCCAATGGAGCAACAGCTGGGGCAGCCAAGAGACCACGAGCAAAACGGACGAGCTTGGCAGCTGGGGCGGCGGCAAGAACTGGAGAAGCGGCAACGACTGGGGCAGCGGCAACAACTGGAGCTCCGCGAATGATTCCGGTGCTGTGGGACACGGCGACTGGGGCAGCCAAGGTCTTAACGGCTGGAACAGCGGCAACTGGGGCAGCAAGAGCCACTGGAGCAACAGCTGGGGCAGCCAAGAGACCACGAGCAACACGGACGAGCTTGGCAGCTGGGGCGGCGGCAAGAACTGGAGAAGCGGCAACAATTGGGGCTCCACGGACGATTCCGGTGCTGTGGGAAACGGCTACTGGGGCAGCCAAGGTCTTAACGGCTGGCACAGCAGCGACGGGAGCGGCAAGAGCCACTGGTGCTGGGGCTGCCACTGCGAGCGGAGCATAAGCCGGGGCAATGACTCCACAGTTGGCAGCAGCCAACAGAGCGGCAACAACGAAAGCGACGGCCTGAAAATATCCGAAAAAATCCCTTGAATACATCGAAAATTTAATTCACAGCTACTCCGTTTTTCAAATATCTATTCCTTACAGCGTTCATTTATGACTTTTGGGATTGGAGCCTGAACGGTGGCACTTCTCAAGACAGGATGTTGATTGTTGGATGAAGATGAAAGTGAATGTGGTTTCGTTTCTCTACACAGGCTGTTTATATATTCCATTGATCCCTAGTTCCTGACACTAGCAAAGTTGTGTGTAATCCATGAAGCTATCACTCAGCCCAATCCCAGCAGGGGAGCGCGTGGACCCAGGAAGGCCGCATAACGACCATAAGTACAACAACTGGTTCTTCCTCCTTCACTTCCCTTCCTATTTTTTTTAACTCGGACGCACTTGAGACATCTCATTGTTCTCAGAGCGCGCCCCCGTTGAAAGTTGGCCTTTAGTATTGTGTGATTCGTAGGCTCAAATATTTAACTCTATTGCATTGCCGTTACAACGCAGACGTTAGGATCATGCAAATCATCCTCGAAGTCCAACCTTTCCATCATTAATGAAATTTTAAAAAAATCCAAAATAAATTCCCTCTCATAATTTATTAAATTTAGAGCCTCAGAAATCTATTCATCTTCTTTGAATTTTAATTGGT
>WJFA01003759.1:0-12088 GCA_009870155.1 Pseudobourletiella spinata | reverse complement strand
GTACAAGGCTGCAGCATCTTCTTCCTAAAATTACACAAAGAGAATGAGGGCTTGAATCCTTACAGAAGTTGCTATTTAACAAGCCGACATTGCATTTCATTTATGGATATTTGAGTTAATTAATGCAACTTTTACAAACTCAGTACCAGTGCTTCTCGGGTTGGTTTTGCTCTGACGGTATCATCTTCTGTTTCACTGCAACTACTTTCTTCCTCGTTCAATGCCTTGAACCGAATCATATTTTCGTAATCTCGTCACAATTCACCCAAGCCTAAACCATCAGAATGGATAAATTATCAAAGTTGGATAGATAGGGGTATACGGTTGAGCGTAACACCGCTCTCTCATCCCGTATTAATCCGCTTCACCATGCATTAACACATTTTAATTCCGTGTTTATATGTCGCTGTCATTAACGTTGGTGTCAATATTCTTATGAACTTTAATTTCTCCAGCCGAATCCTAAACCTATTCAGATTCAAACTTGGGTGACCCCAATTTCCCGCCGTTCATTCTCTTTCCACTGCCATGTGAACGTCATCTGTGTGTTTCCTTTGGATTTTCTTGTTTCGTTAAATGGAACATTCTTAGGGATTATTCCATGTAGCCGACACTACGGAGCGCTCGTGCTGCATTTGGAAGCATGAAATCGTTCAACGTAATTCATGAAATTCCTAGGGTTCTGGGTCAGTATTCTCGGCCAATCCCACAGGTTCGGGATGCTGAAGATGTGAAGGTGCTCACAATACTCGATATTGAGTATCTTCCCTCACCCCAACCCACCTTATATGATTCCGAAATTAGCGACTAGCTGACCGAAAATTCGGTAGCAACTGAAGAAAAGAAGCTCTGAAATTATTGAAACATCGTCATAGTCATCGATTAAATGCTAAAGAGCTCATTAATTTGACTATCTCATGTCAAATTAATGTAATCTACCTTGAAAGTAAATACTTCTCCGAGTTATCCATGGGCTCACTGCTTTCCCACAGGAATCGGCTTCTTCCCTCTACCCATAGTATTAAATGGTTGATAATGTGCGTAAGCATTGCTTACTAATCATCATATTACTCATCAGCAAATTCGTACTCTGAGGCCCTTGAAGCAAAAGGTGATCTGGCAGAGTTACTAGCAGAATAAAAATCAGAGTTCTCGCGGGCAAATTGCGCACAGTTGGAGTGGTGAGCTTGTTGTTGCCGCGGCTGATGCTGAGCATCAGTTTTAATATAATACTTTGCTTCTCCATGTTACCTTTTTCATAAAGTTTCTGCTGATTTGCTCTCGCTCATAGCTCTGCGACGAATTGCTTCAACTATCATTATAATTCTGACCTTCTCCCATCTTAATAGTGAAGAAGCCACCAATTTGTGATTTTCTCTCTGAGAGTAAAATAAACGTCCAGGTGTATGCGGTTTCGGATTTTATTAGCAAAAATGATTCTGAAAAAACAGGTATTATGATCAACTACACCTGAGAAGCGTTTATCTAATAACAAGTTTTAGGCAGTTTTCACCTCTAACATCCTTTCGTTACATTCAGTATGTTTATGGTATCATAC
Source organism: Pseudobourletiella spinata (assembly GCA_009870155.1). NCBI lineage: Eukaryota > Metazoa > Arthropoda > Collembola > Symphypleona > Bourletiellidae > Pseudobourletiella > Pseudobourletiella spinata. Next base: position 10,530 of record WJFA01003759.1, on the reverse strand, counting down.
GTCAGATGTACGCTATCCTACTCTGGGTGGGTATCAACAACTAATCATTATCTTCCAGGCCAGCTGACGTCGAAGCTGAGGTTCGCTTTCATTTGCACCTAAAAATAATTGCGTAGAAATCCTTTCAGAATAGATTCTATATATATGATGATGATGACGGAGGGAGGGTAAAATCCCCAATTAGAAATTAAAGTTTGATACGAATCATCATAATAATATTGTAAAAGGATAATAATTATCATTTGAATGAGCATCCTCCACTCTTTAAATGCCGGTCTTTCCTGGCAGGGCAAAGGATTTAGAAACTCAAGGTATGCTGGCCCGCCGCTACTCTATTCTTGAATATTTATGCTTTGCATAATTCCACTTTCCCATCAATATTATCATCTTCGCGGAGTCCATTTCCCCCACACAGTTCCTTCTTTTAGCATACAAAATAAACATTTTATGAAATCATTCCCATTTTTCTACAAGTTTATTCCTGTTCTCATGACACGAGACTTTTAACTTACCCCTGCCTCGACCCATCTGTTAACACGTATAAAATACCGACACATCAAGGATCATTCAAGATCTCCGCTTTGCGAACTCTATCGACAAACAAATCTTCTGTTTGAGCCTGTATAACGAAGTTACCTTTCAACTCCAACATAATCCCGCGCTTGATCTACGTATCAGATGGTACACATTCTGACAAGGTAAAAGAAGTTGATGAAATCAAATCCATTGTATCTCCCTCAGCCATTCCGTATTCCCAAGTCTCAAGGGGATTCCACACACTGATCAACATACGAAGAGATGCTGAACAAGTTGCAGTGCAATCTCCTTACAACGGCTTTTGGTAACACGGTAATCTGGCAAGAAGAGTAGATTTAAATGCTTCCACTAGATCATTTTGTCTGTATTTGCAAAGTCCACGACAATGTTTTCCTTATGATATTCAAATTCTTAGTTACCCTGTAGGCCGTTCTAAAGAGATTTTACTGTACTATGCCCTTTCTTCTATAGCAGGATTCTACAGCCATTCCTGGAAGAAATGACTGGAGAGTAGACGAATGAGTGGAATTGAGAAAATAACCCCGGAAGGACTTGCACCAATTTATTCTCCAGGGCTTCTACCCTACCTTTAAACCAGAGCGGGTTTAAGTCTAAAAATCCAAGAGTTTTATTGCGTCGCCTATATGCACAAATATGTGTGAATATAGTGCTGAATTTCTGCAGGTGAGCCTGCCGGCTATGTGAGTCTGCTACGACTGGCACGGGAAAGAGTGAGCAGCATGTATCTTAAAGGGTTACGTGCTCACAATAAGCAGAGTAGCAATCCACAGGCACACTTTTTGTTTGAACTGCTTGCTGTTGTGTGTGCTCCTGTACGGCCCCGAGTACGAATGCAAGCAGGCTGACTGTGAGGTACAGCATAGGAGTTTTAGCATTTGTGAGAGGAGATGCATAGAGCCGAAAGGATTGAGGGGTTGGACAGGTGAGTTGATGATTCTGCTATTAGTTCCACATTGATATTCGTGCCTTAAGGTACTCGACTTTGTCGCTCCTGCTTGGGACTTTCCTCTCTGTGGAAACTACGTGTAGCATACACTTTTGTGTGCAGTGTGAGGTGAAACTTTTGTGTAGCTCTGCAGGTCCAACGCAGAGGTCCACCAGTGTTCCTCTTGTACTCACGTTCATTTACTTGTGAATGAACAAGCTCAACACACTGATGCACCAGTTGGGAATTTTTGGATAATTCTTTTTCTCTATACTCACTAGTACTACTACTACTTCTACTACTACTAGTGCTACTACTTCACAGTGTGTCAACCGGGTGAACCAGTGCAGTGCTACTCTCAACTCCTTGTGCATCTACATGCCTAATGTGTGAGAAGGGAAGATGTGGCTTCAGTGACGACTGGGTAGATCCCAGGAAGGAGTAAAAACCAACTCATGTGATTTCTGTGCGCTTGATCCCTATGTGTGTCTTGAGCTCCAGGCGGTGGTGGTAGCTCCGTTCTGGGGAGCCTAAAACGATCCTTCCATCCCTCGTCCAGCAGTGTGTATGCAGGGAGAGGAAATATGATGTCCCCCCTCTGAATTTCTTTGTCACCGGAATAAAATAGTTTTTTATTGGACAATTGGGACAAACACACGTAGCAAGGACATAGAGGAAATCAATCAATATATGAACAACAGGGTAAGCCTTGGCCTGGACCGTGAGAGTCCCCTCGCATGCCACACCACGTCGTCCAGTCCAACATATAGAAGCAAGCACACCGAGGAGCACCAGGAGGGAATGTCCTTCGTCAAACTCTCCTGGGCTTCCGCACCGGGCAGCGCGCTCAGTATTATACTTTTATAAGCGAGTCTCAATGCGGTTCCGTGTCCGCGGGACGGTGCTGTAGCTACAGTAAGGCAGGTCCTGTCTAGCCTCGTCATAGATCCCTGGATTAGTGTTTACTTGAACGGTATAAATCGGATGCGCGACGGTCGTCGTCGTCGTCATCCTCATGCAACATTAAATAACTGAGCGAGGACACCCTTGTACGTACTTGTGCATGAGGAATAATCAATAGGGTATAATTCTGATAGAAATCCACTTGCTCTTGCTCCCAACTTGTTTTTATTATGTTAAATCTACCCTGCCTCAACTCCGCTAACTTTTTGTTTTCTCAGAACCATAGTTTTATTGTGAGTTGTGGGTCGTTGATTGTGTGCAGCGGTGCTGGAGGAAATGAGTTCATTCTTGAAGCATAACAATGGGAAATTAAACACTTTATGCCTTGGAGTAGCAAACGGAGTGTCCATTGTGTTCCCAGTAGCATCCTATATCGTCCCTCTCCCGCCCCCGGGAAATCCCAATTTGGACAAGCCTTGCTGTAAACTCATACTTTCTCAGTTTGATCTCAGTGACCTATCATGCTTGCTGAAATACTCAACTGCAGTAATTATGAGTTTTACCCGTTTTCCTCAGGAAGATAGACTTGCAGTTGGCGAAAATATCCCAGATAAAATTATTATTTATAAATTATTGTTTATATGATAAAATTATTGTTTGTAAAACATGGTTCAGTTTTTTTCTTGAAATTTTAATAACAATTGTGAGACTTGAGTGGCGCGTTTAGTATTGTGATGAATTCGGGGAGTTATCGTGCATCATTTTTATAGGTAGAATCGAACTCCAATGGATCCCCGTATTTTTTGTACCACTCCACCACTGGAATAATACTTTAATCTTGAGAGTGATCGACTCTAAGTGAGTGAAACTGTTAGTAGTTAGCTCCACTCAGAAGTTATGTTCGCTCCTTTGTAGAACAAGAGGGCGTGAAAAGAGACGCCTGTAGACTGTTGAGTCTGCTTTGCCTATGCCTATGTGTGTATGTGTCATGATTTAAAGGAAGAAAAAACGAAAATTATCCCTCATCATTAACTTTCATCTCAAGCTCCACAGTTTTAAGACTTTGGCTAGCGAATCACGTATAATCTCTCTCTCTCTCTCTCTCTCTCTCCGCTCCAAACATTCCCTCATCTTTTTTTTATCCTCCACACAGCCATAACAGTGAAGCAAAATGTGTGTGTTTTTCATCCCAAGTTTCTCCCATTAGCCAGCAAAGCGGTCTTTATTCCAGACTCATCCCCCTATCTGCAAAGAAAATCACCCCTACTCTTCCCTCTTTTTCCAAATATGGTCATCAGATAGATTGGTAGTGATGCTGGATAAGACACCGGAGTTATTGAACTTGTTCCATGCCTCTGTGCTCAAGCACACACGCACAAAAACACAAACCCTGAGGGTGACAGTTAAAGTTTGACAAGTATTGAAATCCAGAGTTCAAAATAATTTGTATTCCAGGCTCGTGCCGAATGTGACAGTGTACGGGAAAAGTCCACGCTGAGAGCCTCACGGTGGCTCAACTGGTAGGGGTTGAGTTGTTTGGTTAAAAAAAATTGGAGGCACATCCGAGTGGAGTGTTTACCAGACGCTTCCCGGGCGCACGTGGTGGGGATAAAGAATGCTGAGGTCGATCCGAGTATTAAGGTCAATTGGTGGATGGTGGTGTGGTGGAGGGATGAAGTGGAAGTTATTTTTGAAATTGTGATAATTTTTCTTTCTTCCATACAGAGAGGATGATGAGGATGGGACTGGTGGTTGGACGGGATGGAAAAAACCGTGGGGAAGGATGAGATAACAAAGAGCATACGGAGGAGGGAAGCAATTAGGCAGGAGGACTGTGGAAGAAGAGCCCTCTTGAACAGGAAGTAAGGGATGAACCCCATCCATTCAGATCGGCAGCTGCTCCTCCACGCACGGACATCCCACCACACTCATATACACACGCTTACCCACACGGTCTCACCCTACAAGTCTTGCAGGCAGTGGGAAGTTCCAGTTGGGTCTGTGCCTACAATAAATAAGTGTAACTCTGTGTGAACCCTTTAGCATATAGAATAATTGGGATTGCTGTGGAAACACATTTTTCATCTCCCTTCAGTGGGACAAAGTGCGGGCCGGTGGTGGAGTGAGACATTTACACTGCCGCCGTCGGCGTTTGTGCATATACGGACATATTTGGGACCCACCGGAAAACCGGACCTCGTGTGCTCCCTAGAGGAAGTGAAAGCCCCAGTGAACGTGAGTGCGGTGGGCCCTTAGAGTTGGTCGTGATCAAGGGGGCCTTGCAGTTACGATCCAGTTACCGTCGGATGACTGTTGTGCCTTTTTTGTGCATCTCGTTACCCTAAGGACGTGGATTTTTTGGGAGGATTACACAAACCGGAGGAGCTCCCCCGTTCCACCATTTCCGTATCACTATTGAATTTTGTAAGGAGGGAAATTTATTGACCAAAAGTGTGGATTTGACACAGGTGGGAGGTAGGATTATTGTGTATCTGAGGAGGGATTCCTAACCACGACAGAATTTTAATGTGTCACAAAAAAAGAAATGGTTTCGGCTATGCAACGGCTTGAAGAGTATGTAATGGCCATGGCAGACCGAACCGAAGACATGGATATACACGAGCAACTACGTCAGAAGGAGCGAGACCTCACCTTGGCTGCCGAGCTGGGGAAGGCTCTCCTGGACAAAAATGAAGAGATTTCAAGGCAGAATGAGCGGATTACGGAAGAGTACAGCCAGAAATTGGAGGTAAGTATTTGTCAACTGTCCATTATAATTGCTGCAATAGGGATCGTCGTCGTAGGGACCGCCTGCGGCTGCATATTTCCATCCTCATCATAGCTCCGACGTGCATTCAGTCGGCTCAGTCGGCGGGAGGATGAGTCAAGCCAAATAATGATAGAGGCTGTCGTGTCATGTGATTCATGCCATTCCGCGCGGAGCAGATCTTTATCGCAGCGGAGCTCCGGCATGGTACAATAGTGGGTCTGATATAGGAAGAGGGGGAAATACGTGGAACTGTCCTGATTTTCCATGGGCTTAGTACTTTTTTCTTCTCTCACCTAACCTCATGTGGACGAGCGATTACGAAAGAGGAGGGGAGAGTGGAAATTATTTGGATTCATAATCAAATTTGGCTCATTGACAGACGACAGAGACGTGGAAAAATCCCAATGGGGTTAATGAATATTTTATCAGGCAAGAGCATAGATTTCCAACGCCGGGGCTGTATCTCAGCTTCCAGCCGAATGTAATGTACATTGCCAACATATGGCAAGGTCCCGCACCTCATGATATCCTCATCGCAGGTCTCCTCCTGGCTATCATTCCAACGTAATTCATCTGTTCCTCCAACTATTATGAAATTGCTGTAATGATGATAGTAATAATATTATTATCATAATCCAATCTGCTTTCATACCACTACTATTATTGCCCCACCTCAATTACCGCATGTGTGTAGTACCTTTCCATAATTACTCCTTTTGCCAGCGGATATTCCATACTTTTTTTTTACAAGAATGTACTCAATAGTGTCAACTGTAGCAGGTTGTAACACTCACATCTTTGCCGTGGGTGGGTTGATCTGGTCACAATGGTTGAGGATTAGTGAGGATCATACAGGGAGGATCTTTAATGTCCAAGGAGAGGGGAGTCGTGGGTGGTGATTAGAGTTTCCCAACACAGGGGATATCCTTGCTGTGACTTATGTCATGTGGACTTTGCACCTGTCTCGTTAATGTCCCCATACTTGTGGGAATACGGATGGCTGCGGGCTCTGTCACTCCGTCCGTTTCGGTAACTTCATCCGCTTCCTATCAGGATAATATACTGTGCATCGGATGTGGAATTAAGAGTTAAGGAGCTCACTAACTCTAATGACGTTCAGTGATGCAGAGCTCAATTCAAGGCACACATGTAAGGAAGGATCGGAAGTAAGGGACTTCTGCCTTGCGCCGGGAGCGGTTGGGAAGGATTAAACCATGTCAGAATTACTGCAACGGTTGAATTTTCCTCCTGTCACCTCATTCTTCTAGTTCACCTTTCCTTCCTTAACTGTGGATCTCTGGCCTGTAAAATGAGGCCGAAAGGCGTCGGTGGTGGTGCTAGGTGGTAGCATACCTTAAGAGCAGACGCCGACGTCATACGCAGATAAAACTCCACAGCATTTTTTCTCAAATTCAGCTCACTGACCATGGCTATTTATTCTAAAAGTAATGAAGAAAATGGATTATGCAATCTATCCCTCTCTCTCTCTCTCTCTCTCTCTCTCTTTGTACAATATGCGCCCGTTCACAAAACTGCTGAGGTTTTGCTACTTAAATCGTGGTGCTGATAAAGTCCGTCATTTTTTTGTTTTTCTGTTCTTGTCGTTGTTGGCTTGGTCGTCTTGTTCCTGTAAAGTCTCAGAGGCGTTTCTCTTTCCGCTCAGCCTACTCCTGGTCTACGCGGTGCAGCGAAGGAGTTTACTGTGTAAAGTTCTCGCTATCCTGATGCAAAAGGAGGAACCATTACCGTCATTTACAGTAGGACTGGTATAGCTGTATAATGCTGCGCAGAGGAGTCATGCCTATGTGACTTTCTGTGCCTGCCTACCTACTTGTATAGCCCTGACTGAAATGAAACTTAGGAGAGGAGACCACAGCCAGTTTAATTGCCCTTCCCTCGTCTACGGCTCAGTCAGTCTGCAATTAAAGGCTCCGGCAGACTTTTGCGCACCCACTACATGTTTCAGAGAGACAGAGATGAACGGACGGGTAGACACGGAAATGGTGACAAATATTGCAAAGAAAAAACCAGAGGAATCTACAGTGGGGCAATATACTAGGGAGGAATTTGGGCCCATGTGGGCGTTGCAGGGCTTGTTTGTACCCGTTGCCAAAGCTATAACGCTCGGTCTACTACGTACGACTGGTACTGCTACTACTACTATGCTACTACCACTGCATAGAGACGGCAACGACGACGACTCCTATTACTTTGAGAATAATCAACTTGATCACGGAAGGTTGTCGGGCATATGGCTCGTATCCAGGGTTTCCTTCATTGATGAAACCCTTGCCGTGCAAGGGAAATGAAAAAAACGAGTGAATGAGTCATCGCGGGCTCCATATGTAGTGTCACTAATATGAGCACCGGACTGGTGAGGGATATCCGAGTGGAGATTGTGGAGCCAATGTTCCATGTGCATATATATGAGATTGTGGAGCCAATGCTCAATATATTTGTGTGTGTGTGTGTGTGTGTGTGTGTAGCGTTGCCTTGAGCCGAAAAAAGNATATATGAGATTGTGGAGCCAATGCTCAATATATTTGTGTGTGTGTGTGTGTGTGTGTGTGTAGCGTTGCCTTGAGCCGAAAAAAGTGATATGCACAACTCAGTGTGGCTCACTACTATTAAGCATTAATGAATGCTCTATGTGAGTTCATACCTGTGAATAGGTGTCTTGAAGCATGATGGGGATTTTACTATTATGATAATGGTTAAGAGGGCTTGGTCACCTCCGACCTGCATCTCATAAACGGTGTAGTACCTTACATGTACACACGTAAACACACACACACACACACATATATACATACACACAAAGGCACAGCCAGCCAGCAAGAGGTTGCGAGACACACTGCATAATTTCTCGAGCAAGAGAGTGAGTGGGAGGATTCTAACTCGTTTTTGACTTTTTTAGTAGTGATGCGTTCAAACCCGTTTCTCTCGTCTAAGCTGCTGGTGGTGGTGCTGCTGGTTAATTATACATATGTGCGCCTTCCCAGTGTCTGTGCTTTCTAAACATTATAATGGAATGACGTATAAAGGCATGGGGATGGAGGGACCTTGCCCGCATACTCCTGCTACCACTCAGCCGCGCACCCATAATAAACCCTCACCATCCCCCCGCCGGACCATGGATGACCATTTTCTTCTTTACTTTATGACCATCATGACTTACCATTTCTCCAGAGGCCCGAGTAAAATCTACAGACGATCCATCGTCATCATTCCCGCCCGTATTAAGAAAACGTGCAGAAAGGATAATCCTGGCTCCACCCCCTCCTGCCCTGTCCAGCTCATCAATCCTTTTTAGAGGGAATCTCATTACTTTGGTCTCGTAATAATTTACAATGGATTTGAATCCATAAGACGCCTCCATATACTCCGAGGAGGAGGCGGAGGAGGAGGTGTAGCTACAGTTGGGACAAGCGTCATCATCATGGTAGCGTTATGATGATGATGATGATCATTGGGAAATGTGTCGCAGTTAAAAGTAACGCCTTCGGTCAAGTGTGTCATACTATACTACTGCGGGGCGGACATGGTGGGGTCAACGTGGGAACATTAGGATAATAATACAATGGTTCAACGACAGAGGCTGGTTGCTACCAGTAGGAGATCCCGCACCTCGTATACATTGGCAATAATGTGTGACGGGATGAATAAATGCAAAGGTGTGTGTGATTTAGGGATTCTGGTTCGCCTCTCCTCGACGTACATGCGCTCTCCCAGCAGTCAATGTGAAATCTTTGTATTATTGAAGGAATCCCTGTCGCTGGCCCGAATTACCATTGTACATGAACTACTCGTCACACCACCACACTGCCACCACCACAAAGAGCTCTAACTTTCTTCTGTTTATTTAGTTGTCAGCAGTCTCCTTATTGGGCGCTCCGAGTCATTTGCTCACACACTAACTAACTCACTCATGGATTCCAATGCTAATGGGGAGTGCAACAAAACAAATACGCGATGAAGGCTCAATAGGTTGGAATGCGTCTTCGGCCCTCCTCAACCAACCATCTCATCCTCTCCCTTGTCATTGTCAGGATTGCTTGTGAGGATCGGATCAAGTGATTCAAGTGATTCAGATGCTTAACTTGCCCACGATCATGACTCTTTGAGCGTCTCACATATCTCACTTCGTGATCACTCTACACCCGTTGACATCTCAAGTACGTGTGGAGGTCCGCTATCATCATTGTGTAACATTTCATACTACAACAGTATCCCCTTCCCCGTGCCACACAGTATTGACAAGGAGGAAATGCACGGTGAGAGGTAGAGGGGTTCACACATGTGTGTTGTTGTGAAGTAATCGCGACAGCGGGTACGGAAACTTTCTGTGTCCTCATGACCGATCTCAGTATGAAATGAACCCCGCTAGGGCATTCCGGGAAATCCTGGTGCATATCAAGGAGGTTTTGTACCTATACGCTTGTCATTGCATGGGGTTGACGGAAAAACCCAGACAGTGGATGACTATTCAGGAGCGGATGACTCCATGAGCTAATTAGTATGTGTTGGTCGTGTGTGTGTGTGTGTGGGAGTGTATAAACAAGGGAATAATTGTTCATAGAGAATCGATACAGCTGCTCCTGCTGCTCTTCAACTCTGACTGCACTCTATTATTTATCTCTTTGCCGCAAGTAGACTAATGGGGTGTTGACGTGTGTAAAAGACCATCATTGACTGTTCAATAATCATTCCCCCCTGGTCCTGCTTCATCATTTAGAATGGCACTCATCGTAAAGACCTCAAAAGTTTCCCAAATATTTGTGTGCTCACTCAGCAGAACGGAAGGCATAGAGAGCGAGAGAGAGAGAGAGAGAGAGAGAGAGAGAGGTGGAAATTGGGAAAATCCACATAAACATATGTAACCAGCACATTAATGCAGAGGCATGTGGAGGCATGCCAAAGGTCATGTCAGTCATGTACATACATTTGCTTAAGTCAACTAATAATCTTCTGGGCGTTTAAAAACTCTCAAAACGGACAAGGTTAGTGGCGTTCTACATAGCATAGCAAGACACTCTAAAAAGTGTGAGTATGCACATGGAAGGCACAGATGACAGGTAAATCCTCAAATGTGGATCCAAGTGTCTGGCAGAGTGAAATAATAAAGGTGAATTATACGTTTTCTAACGAGAAGAATATATATATGTGTGTGCGTGTGCGTATAAGTTATGGTTTATCTTCCAATAGAGACGGGGGGAATGCGTGCGTTTGCCTTTAATACTCATGTGTGTGTGCATGTGTACTCGTGTGTGTGTGTGTGTGTGTGTGCTGAGAAAGAGGTGGCTTGGACGTGATGACGGGCCCGTTGTTGAACCTTAATTATGTGCGGATCCTCTGAGGCGGAAACAGTAAACGT
>WJFA01003758.1:0-12092 GCA_009870155.1 Pseudobourletiella spinata | reverse complement strand
TTCTTCGCTCTTTATAGGTTACACTGGAGATACGTAGACCGAGGTGTTGCCAAAGAGGTAGCCTTGAGTTATAAAGCGGGAATAGCGTATTTATATGTATTTAAAATAGCTTGATGAACTGAAATTTGGTCCTTGTCCTCTGATTCACAGCTAGGTAAGATGCTCAGCGTAGTATTTGGAAAAGGTGTAGCACATTTCAGGTAAACCTCGCAGGACAGTGAAACAATGCTTGGGAAGCTCTTTTCCTCATTCTGTGAACAAGGATTATGGCGGGGGCAAGGTGAGGAAAGAGACTCGTGTGAATGTACAAATATTGTGGATTTCGTTATCGTTTTCGTCTAAAATCGTTAGTTAATGAGAATTCCAAAGCTTTAAATGTACATGTGTAAGGCTATTTTTAAGACTATCCACATTACTTTCAAGTTCACTCTGCAAGAATCCATGAACAGGAGCGTTTGCGAAGGGTAAAAGAGCCTTTCTCATTAGCAAATGAGTGTGGGTGTAAACATATTTATACGCTGATGTTTCCCTTAAACGTTAATTATGGAATGAAAACTGTAGACTTTCAATTAACTTTCTACAACTGTGAACGACTGAACCCCATTTGTCCCTCCGGGCATTCTGTATTCAACCCGCCTTCTCAAAGGCAAAGAGAAAACAAGGAGGTGAGATAGAACTGAATCGAGACGGGAGAAAGTTAGGAGAGAGTGGTGAGGGCGGCTGTTGGTGCCGCATTTACGACTTTGGCCTTTTTATAAGTTGGCAACCGCCCATCGTCGTCATCCTAGAATCGATCCTCTCACACTCAAACCAATCTTTCCTGCGTCAAGCCGAATAACCGTGCCACTTATATTGACTTTTCTAATTTGGAAAAACCCTAACGAATGACGCCCCCTCAACGCACCTTTCCCTTACGAACGAGGATATATTGCCCAAAGTACACTTCCTTCATCAAATCCGTCGTTGGGAGAGTTGGGTAAAGTTAGAGAGAGTTGATCCTTGTTTGACTGCGAAAATGGGAGAAAACCGCAGCTTTTAGATTTCATCAAGCACGGAAGAGGAATGGCTAATGAGGAACTCTTTCCTATTCCGTTCTAATTGTCCATCCACTCGAAGTGGAGACCCCTTCTCCGCTTACTCTCGGGAGGAGCGCTGAGTTTCAACGTGAGAGTTTGTTTGCTCCACTATAGGAGGATAGGACCGAAATTCCCTTCCCTACCAGATAAATGTTTTTTCTCTCTGCCTTGTAGAATGATTGATGGATACTGGTTAGAGGACAAGAGTGGCGGCAGTGGAATTCAGGGAAGGATGAAACCAGTGTAGTGCCAGTAACGACCTACATCTCTTGATTGGGTCTGCCCTCTGAGTTATACTCATTGGGAAAGTTGAGGGCCAGATTCGCCAGCTCCACATCACCTTCTCCCGCTCATTAAGCTCAACTCTTTTACGCACCTCAGTTCAAGCTCCTCCGCAACTGTTTTTTTATGAACAGCGGATGGTTTAGTGTCACTGACTGAACCATTGGAAGTAAGAGCATCATCACATAAATCCACACCGCAGATGCACTTTCGCTTGATGACTCGGCCCAAGTGGTGGTGGCCTGTTCAGCCTGTTCAAGCTGTGCACGAGGGACGTGTGGGCTCCTTGGATCGGAGCGGGTGGCAGCACATCAAATCTGACACTTGAAATAAGAGACAAGATGGAATTGGGTAGGGAGGGGGGGGAGAGAAAGTGGAGGGGCGCTAGTAGCAGATTTTCCATTATTACGTCGTAAATTTCCCTCGCCAGACTCGGTTTCTCCGCTTTTCTGTTCCTATCTCCTTTCCTCCTCCTCACCCTGCTCTCTAGATTAGCCGGGGAGAGAAAGAATCGGGATAGACTTACTAGCGCTTGACTTTCAATCGCAGCTACATGCTCGACAGACGAGCAGGTGTGAGGCTCAAAAAGAGAGATTCTGTTTTGAACACGCCCCCTTACCTCATCATCTCATCTCCCCTCAACTCATCACGAGCAATGGAGCGGGCTGGAATTAACTGGTTGACATCCTCTCAAATCCACTCCGTCTCGTGGGGCGGGCTATTTGAAATTCCATGCCGGAAATAACCATCCGCCCCCGTCCGAAGAATGTAACGGGGTCCCAGAACTGAGGATCCGCGGCCTTTGATCTCCCCACTCCCACAAAACCCCTACTGCTGTGTGGCTTGTGAAAGCGTCCGCAGCACTTTGGGACATGCTCTGAGCACGACCGGCGGCGAGATCGTGACGGTCAGCTATAGAGAGAGAGAGAGCGCTCGGAGCTCGTATAATCATCTTACGCAAACGTAGCTCCCTATGGATCCTATGATCTCGACTTTGAGACGGATGGATGGAAGCAGACTTGGAATATTTTCCTCCGCCTGCCTGAGCTGCTCGAGGATGATGATGGATCCGTGGAGAGGATCGGCGGTAATGCTCGTACGCCCCGGAAAGGGAAATTATTCAGGCTGATGAGCGTAAATATAAGGAGTTTACCCTGGCTTTTCCCTCTTCCGGACTTTAGGATGAGGGTGCCCAGGGGAGGATTAGGGCCAGTCTCACAGAATTTTTCTGCGCCCCGCCAATAGTGCATCTCGCCAAGGAGGAGGTTAAAGGGCTGCGTCGGGTAAGGAGCGTTTCCCTACAGGCAATACATACGTATGCTGTTAAAGTAAGTCAAAACAAGTCCCGGAGCATCCGTCCAACCATTATGGATACCGTATCAGCCTGAGTCCGGGATGAGCGGAATGAGTGCTGTAGGAGGGAAAGGGAAAATTAACCTCGACCGCTGAGTCTGGACTTTTACCCGCGACGTGGGGTCCTCTGTCCCATATGCTGACTTTCGACAGAATTTTTTTTTTTGCAAAGTGGTGTAACCAACTCAAACATTGGTTTACCTCCTGGATGAGGTAAATGGACCCACGCTCTGACCCGACGCTCCCGTCATGGAGAATTTTCGGTGGAGATGCTAAGTTGAAAACATTAGTATTAAGTTCTTGACTCTTATGCAAAAAGTAAGCAAAATTTGAAAATTCAAATTAACATCTACTATGCACTGTGGACACCTGTATCTATAATTTTAAAAAAAAATTGTTTAGGGCTATTGTCAAATAACTTGAGAATATCTTTTCATACTAACGTCGACGACGTTAGTAACCGAAGAGCATTGTGATGAGCACGAGCGGAGCACACAGAGGCATGCTATCTTTGTGTGAGGATACCAATAAGATCTTCTTTGCTGTGGCCCACCACTCAAACAATCAAAAGTGGGACACGATTGACCTCCATGTGTTACACACTGATAATGTGGGGGACTGTATATGGCGTGCGTAGAAGCAGAGTTTCAATTGAACACAAAGACACACCTCAGTGGCAAAAAATGTACCTTATAAGCAAGATGGACTATAATACTCCCCTATCCCGCGCTCACTAATATCACGCATGGTAAGCTTAAGAAGGGGTTGAAACTCGGATGCATGGAGCAGGCCTGCGTCGACAAAATCTAATTGGACCTAAAATAAATTAACGTTTCATTTGGTCAGAACCGGCTCCTCACTTGTGAGTAGGAGAGGGAGAAGAGGCGAAGACTTCTGAGCAATCCCTTCAACTCTCACTTGATTCTGTTTACAAATAATTTGGAAATTAATCACATTACTCTCTAATTGGAGGAGCTAAGAGGGGAAGGATGGTGAAGAGTTAGGATGGGCAACAGGGAAATGTATGGGGGGAAGGTAATTTTCTTGACGTCAAATTACCAAAAACATATCATCTTTGAAGCGGAAGTAGGACGGCCTTGTTCCACAAAAATGAGTAACTCGTGGATGAGGATTCGGCAGAGGGGGGGGGTATTCTGTGCTGCGTAAGTCCTTTGATTTCACCTCCCTTCGTTTGACAATATTTTTGAGCTGGTCACGTTGAATCCGGGCCCATGTGGGCCGGAAATTGTATCTAGATCACCGTTCGAAGGGTCATGCTGCAAATGTGATGTCGCATGGAAGCTGTTGCTCTAGACTATTTCTTGCGAATGATCTCCGCTTGAGTACTCAGATGTTGAGGTGGGTCCGAAATTCAAGGAATATCCAATAAGAGATTTCAAACGAGTGTCAATATGTGATGCTCCCAAGTTCACTGGAACTACGGGTTAGGGAGAGTCGTTAAATCTGACTCCGGTCTATTCTACACCCATAAAGGCACAGGTATAGTAGGACTCAGATGACGTCCTTCTGAGCGTCTTTTCAACTCGTAAACATGAATGGGCCAAGTTGAGAAGGGAATTAACCTAGAAACATAAACGAACTCGAGCTAGTACGGAGCAAAAAGTTAACCTGGAAGCCACCACTTCTTCATCCCCCTCCTCTCTCGTTCGGTGGAATCAAACGCGAAGGAAGGTCCTGGAGTTGGCAACCTCACACGTGAACAAGATCCGAGATAGATCCTTCTCTGTTCCAATACATTTAGCACGGATATGCATCCCATTCTGAATGCGGATGGATTTTCTCTAGGGAAAAAAGTCTGAAGACAGCTCATAGTGAGCTCAAGCTTAGAGCGAGGGGATAATAGTACAAAATATAGCGGAGCTGTCCATTGCACTTACAATAAAATTTGCACATTTGCTACCACTAAGGTTGAAATGGACCAACTTTCTCCGGAATAGCAGCTGCTTCCTTTTCTCAACTCCCCCATACTTCCCCTCCATCAGGTTAGGTTCGAAATATGGAACGTCATCCTCCTCTTTCTCTTCTGTCCAAACCACTACGATCTTTGGACCGGGGGTAAGTCTGAGAAAGAGGATTTGGCCAGAAAAATGGGTAGAAACACTTTCAGGATGGTGTAAGATGGGACATACTTTATGGTGTGTGCACTCAATCCAACCGTGAGGAATCTAATGATAGAGGGAAAGAGCGAGAAAAGCACTGTCGTCTCCTTCGAACGAGGATAGCCGGACTTTCTCCTCCAAACCAGTGCCATTGATCTTGTGCCCAATTTAATAAACCGTCCGGCTGTATCTTTTAGGTAAATATAAGGACAATTTCCTCTTTCTATTAGGCTATATGTCTTTTCCCCTATCCTAATGTGTTATTCAATCTTCTGCACTTTCCCTTGGAATAATATGGATAGCAGCTGGATTCACGGTCCCAACGCTCGGATGTCCTTGTTCACAGGCAAGCAGGGGTAGGCGGGGAGACAATGGGATTACTCTTTGCCAAGTTGGTGCCTGCGAGAGAAAGGTCAGCAGAAATATCCTCGTAGGAGAGAAGGAGATTAAAGCCAGGGAAATTGTTGTGGTACTCCAAGGGTTAGAGAGGAAGAGAGGAGTGGACTCGTTTCCTTCGCCCCAAAATACAGCGGCTGAAGCTCAAAGAAAGATTTATAGTCTGATCTGGTAGTGGTAGTCAACGAAGTGGGGAAAGTCTGCAGACGTATAAGAATGCGTACATGTACAACCCTGCATTTCCTTGGGATGAGGAGAATGCATTAGGCTCCTTCCACTAGTCTTGTTGTTGTGTAAGAAGTGCCGGCTGGTGAAAAATGAAAGCTTAGTAATTGAAACCAGAGAGGCTAGGAGCGAAATCCGCCAATGTTTTTCTTCCTTTCTCCTCATCGTCAATGGGAAAGCATATGTTTTCCGAGCCGGCCGCATTAGCCGAAACAGTAGTTTAGGCAAGCGTGCATAGTCAGTTGGAGCATTTAGGGGATCTGCGGATAGAAGAGCAGTCACTTTACTTTCTCCACTTCTGATTTCTTCCGGTTTTGTTTCTTGAGCCTCTTTCGAGAGCTGGTGAGGAGATACGGCGAAAGGAGGTCAGATATTCGGCATGCTTGAACATGAGGCGTTTGAAAGTGAGGATTAGGGCAGTGGTGGAAGCTGAAGGAGGAAAAGAGATAAAGGTTCAGAAGTGAGAATTTTCCGGCTCATTCATTATTTTATATTGAATTATGGATGAATTAGCATTGCCAATAGTGAAGCGTGCAAGTAACGAATATTACAGGATATTGAGAATATATGTCCTGGGTGTAATGGAACTATGCAAAACTAATATAACGATTAGCTTAAATATTTTCACACGTAAAGCAGTTCTGTCACAATGTTGACATGACCAGTAGGGAATATGATCAAATTGTTCGATTCTGACTCATATTTGAGTGTTTATGTCATGCGTCATGTATGAGACTATACGTACAAGTAGCATGGGAAGCAGGTGGTTACGGGGTACATGACATTCTTAAAAAATCCAAGAAAGGTAAAGAAATGTGTTTGAAGACGGTGTTCAGGAATTCCATAGCTATTTTTAGCGTCGCAATAAAATTTATCTAGCTCATGTTTTTCGAAATGAAAACGTATAAAGTGTTCCTGCACCGAATTAGTACGGTTCAGGAAATTTTCCAAGTTCTGGGTGATTTAACCCCTCCAACTTGCGTCTACATTTTCGTTGCATTGCGAGATTCGTAAATTTTGCACGCTGATGCGCTGTTTAAAAGAGAGAAGCAGCAAAATTTACGGCTATGGGTCCGTTTCCCGCATATCCAGTTTACCGAAAGACCATTTATCGAACCCCAGTTTACCGAACCAAGCAAGGTCGACGGTTGTGACAACTCGTGTACCGTGTAATGTTTTGACATCATGAAACCGTACATAAAGTTCTTAATTTGTTTTTTTAATCTTCATTGCACTATCCGAGCAAGTGAAGTAATTAGCGACTCTGACATTTAGACTCACCTTATTTATAATTAGGTAAACCGTATATTCAATGGAATCAAAGTAATAGTTCAACATAGATTTAACTTTGTCACACAAAGGAGAAATTTGATGCTCGTTATGCTTCAAATTTATCGCTTGTAGTTACAATTTGCTAATATTTTATTAAACTGATGCTGACAAGTAAAATTCTGGGAAGTCGATAAAGTGGCGTTTCGGTAAAGCGACGGTTTGGNTCTGGGAAGTCGATAAAGTGGCGTTTCGGTAAAGCGACGGTTTGGGAAAGTGACAGTTGGGTAAAGTGATGGTGCAGTTAAGTGGCGATTCGGTAATGCGACGGTTCGAGAAACTGCCTTTCGATCATCTGTTATTCGAGTATCTGTCTTTCGATCATTTGGATTCGTTCAACGGACGTTCGTCTAACGGTCGTTTCAAGAAACTCGGTTTCGAGCAACTGCATTACGTAAACCGTCTATCGATAAACTGGATATTGGAGAAACGGTCGTACAATCCGCTTTACCGAAACGCCACTTTATCGACTTCCCAGATTTTTACTTGTCAGTATCAGTTTAATAAAATATTAGCAAATTGTAGCTATAATCAATAAATTTGAAGCATGACGAGTATCAAATTTTTCCTTTGTGCGACAACTTTAAATCTATGGTAAACTATTGCTTTGATGCCATCGGATATGCGGTTTACTCCAATGAACCCACTTGAAAGAATTCCAGGTTCATATTTTGTATGATCGGTAGCTCTTGGGTGATGACTAATTTTTTCTTAATTCTATACTGCTAATCTAGTTTGAGAACGTGGAGCGGGGCAGAGGACCAACGGCCCAGCCCAACTTGGGCGTTACCCAATTCCAAGCACAATGTAGTGGGCTTTTTGTGGGCTTGAGCATCCACCGAAAATTAGATGGGCAGGCAAACTTAAACTCACGGGCGGGCAGTGCACGATTTGTTGGGCTACGGGTATCCATTTGGGCCCGACCGGTGTGAGGGTGCACCGTGCAATTCCAATGTGGATGCTCTCTTCCCGTCACGTGATGTGGAATGAAAGGACAAGACTATGGTGTTACTATTTGACTTATATGGTTATAATGTATTTACAGTAAAAATCACAAGTACAATTAAAGCTAATACTGTACAACTTGAACAGTTGTACGAAATTACTCAACCGAACTAACTAAATTAACATAAAGTAAGCCCACCTCTCCTCGGGATGAGAGGGATTATCCATCGCGGGTTATGGTAATCAGGATTTGGACTTCACTTGCAACAAAATAATGTTTATTAACCGATTTATTTACATAATATCGACCAATCGCATCTATCGGACCTATTAACATATTTGACCTCTTTGGTCGCGTTTTTTTCAAGACTTTCAATATTGAACTAGCACACTGACTCTTAATTACCTTCCTGTAACATGAAAGGTATCTCTAATATTACCTATTAATTACTGGATAACTTTGACCTCTGTTTACTCGAAAATGAGGTGTTGACATTGCAGAAATAGATGTTGGACAATACTACTTATACTGTTAACCAACTTGCGGATTATCGGTTTTTTAAGTTTAACAGAAGTACCTTAAAATTCACTTCAAAGTTTTGTATAACTACTCTTTGTACTACCTATACATATGTACGCGAGGTGCACCGTCACACCAGTAACTAAAATAGGTTAAAAGCCGAGAAGGTGAGCATGAGACAAGCAGTATGTACGTGGATAGAATCTCATCTCTGCTAAGGGTGCAAGGAATATCTGTATAATAAACAACGTGGCAGACTCTTCTACGTTCTCCGGTATAAGCTCGATAACCGCTCTTCGCACTATCATTTGTGACACACCAAGAGAAAGCCTAACATCAAGGATTGCTTTGCTTACCTTTAAATTTTGGTTAGATCTTGACCTCGGGTCGAAAACAGAGGTCAAAGTTTAGACATAGTTTAGATGCGCATTCATCAAGCGTTAATTTTACGCAAAAACAAACGGGAGATAACCCAGCCAATTTTACATCCGTATAAATTTTGGAGATTGTGAGTCTTCAGTCGAAGTCAAATTCCGAGGTCAAAGGTCATACTATTATCTCAATCCCTAATCTGACTTTCTAGGTAAAAACTTTTGACACAAAAAATTCTCCGTCCAATTTCGTTTTAGATTGCACATTTTGACTAGTTAGCGTCTGGCGAAGAGGTCAATTACTGAGACTGCGTGCATATAACGATGACGCATTTTTCTAAAATTCAAGGCTCATTTTTATGCTGACTCACCTCTTACATGGGCTGAGATGTCAATGTCGAAATCATTTGTGCTTAATCCAAAGGTAAATTCCACGCAAAAACTAATAGCCCCAAAATATTCTTCATTAAATTCTGCTTCAGCTCAAAGCACAGACTACCGGTACATTTAAGAATCGTGCATCTTAGGCAAAACCTATTGGCATCATGATGCGTGATTAACGAATAAGAGTTTAAAGCTGAGGTGCATTCAGTAGCCGTACAGTTCACGGGAAGAGAAGTTGTACGAAGTTTTACTTTGACCTTAGGTCAAATACCAATGTCAAAAGTGAGAACTTAAACCCAACTCCGAGTTATATTTTTTAGGTTAAATGTAACATAATTATCGGAATATCTGTTAAGTTTCGCTTCAGAATGCCATCCGTGATGTGTTTGTGTTTGACCTAGGGTCAACGGTCGAAGGTAAAATGAAAAAGACCCCTTCGACTTCGCCGACAAAAATATTTTAAAAATCAGATTTTACTGCTTTACAATCGGCCAAGTAGGAACCAACTAAAGAATATTAAGTTCTTTCAGTGATTTAGGCCGAGCAAGAGTTTAAAAATTTCCTGAGCAGTACAAAGACGGCGAGACGTAGGTTACCGTCCATAGGACGGCGTCCATTTCTGGAGCCGGGAAGAAATGTCTGTCCGCATCACGGTAACTCGCGAACGGGTAGGCCGATTCGAATGAAATTTTATGCAGGCTCAGTAGGGGTCAAGGATGGTTAAGATTGATTTTCATAGTCAGACGAGTGACCTTTGGTCCAAGATAGAGCAAAGTTTCCATTACGAGAAATTTCCATGACACGTACGAAAAATTCAACGTAGGGTTGAACTAGGTTTTTAAATCCCAACTCGATCAACACTTATGGTTCAGGGATCGTCATGGAGGCTTTCTGGAGTCCTTTCGAGAAAGTACGAGAAAGCTTACTTTGACAGAAAATTTATAAGATGGATATGGAGGAAGGATCAATAACAATAACATACATGTTATCTACCCACGTGTTCTTTCACCAGGTATACACACACCTGCATCAGGGAAAGTGTAAATACTCGCGAAAGTATAATTTCAGTCGTCTGTATCGACTAGAAGGGATTAAAATATAAGTGCTTAACCAGCAGTACGGCAAGACTCACCAATCTTGGCACCTTGATTAAAGTCCATAAAGGGGACATTGGAAAGCCCATACAGGCATGTCAGCACTAATGAACACCCTCTCTGACAATCAGGTTAGAGTGGGGATGATGTTCCAAAGCAAATTTCTCCTGCCTTGAACTCGATTAGGGGGATGTAAATGTAACGAGAGAATGTTAAGCGGAAAGTCTTGGGGCCGGGTGAAAGTTTGCTCGGACTCCAGTCTTGTTTTGTCCCGTTGTTATTTCGCCCAAAACTTTTTTGCTGCGTCTCCGCTTTCCCTCCAAACTTGTATACTAGAGACACACTCCCACGCAATGGTCCCTTCGCAGACTAGCCTACATACTCCGGTCTCTCAGAGATCTGCCCAAGCTCAGTACAAAATGATTCCTCCTCACATTTATGTTAGCCTTAGGCAGGCCTTTCTCCAGTTGAGAGAGTATGCCAGTAGTAGCAGCGAAACTTTGTTTCAAATCTCAAAGTCCATAATGAGGGTTGTTGTGGTCGGCGCTGCCACGACAGAAACCCTCCCTCAGAAGCTCTGCTTTGAAGTGAATGCAAATAGAATTTGACTTTCACCGGCGGAGCCTATCGGGAAAACTCTAATTAGCAAGCTAGCTCTACCCCAACTCGTACTCGGGCTTGGAAACGTTTTACAGCGAATTCTTCACATGCATACATGACCTCCCAGCAGCGCCCCCACCATGGTGGTAGTAGTAAGCCAAGAGAATTTGCAGATGATGTTGGCAGCAGCGGAGTGTGTAGAGCCGTAAGTTGTAATTTGGTAAGCGAGACGTTTCAACTTGGCTCGTCGAAGAAACGTGTGGAGCGTGTAATACCATGGCTTTAGTTCCATTCCATGGTTTTTAATTGGTTCATGGGAGGGCTGTAAGTGGAGCAAAATGGCTCTTGGTAGCACACACAGAGATACACATTCCTGCAAGCACACCCACTAGCACCAGAAACAGTGGTGGTGATACAAGTGAGTGCGTACGCTAGCTGGAGAGTCCCAATGTTTGTAAGCTGCACTTCTTACACCCATGAATCTCGAGTCTTTCTGGACGGTTAAACTACTTAACGTCCTCCAAACTTTCCTCATTCTTTCACCAGGCTAATTTACTTGGTCGCTCGGCTCCGGACAAGATCCTTTATTTGACGCAACAGCATAAATCCCTTCCGACCTCTCACATCTCCTTGGTCTCCTCTATGCTCACTCTCCCCTGCCTGATTTCCTCCCCCGCAAGTTGGAGGAGTCCTGTGGAAACAATAAACTCATTTCATCCAAGTTTCCCGCTCATGCGGCGGGAGTGGGTTGGGTGAAATTCTCATTTTTAAATTTATGTCCACACTTAGTCATTGTTAATGGGGAATACTGCCTTTGGAGTCATAATAACCCCAGTTGGAGCGCTCCGGGCAGGGAGGAAATCATTCTCGGTTAATCTGTTCTTCCAGTTTTACTTTCTCTACTACTTTCTTCACGCAGAGCCATCCCCGCCGTCCCAGATCCTATCACTCGGCTCTCGCCCCCTTTACGACTCCCTCGTCGGAGAGAGATAGGGATCTTCTCCGCAGATTTTACTGCTACAAATCTGAGACACCGGCTCCCCACCCCAAGGAGTTAGTCTCGTAAATGAACTAATAAACTCAATTATTTCCCATTCAAAATGACTGCTCCAGGAGAACTACTACTTATAAATCATTAATATTTTCACTGGTCCCCATCATATGTGTTGAGATTTCTTCAGTGGAGTGGGATGCTTTGCTTTAAATCTTCATGACACGGGCAACCAATTCCCTTTGAATGCCCCGCACAGATTTCACCTGCAAAAGGTGCGCCACACAGAGAGGTGAGTTTCCGAGTCTGGCTGTCTGATATATCCTCCAAGTGTAGCACAGTGGGACACGCTAGCTTTCTTTTGAGTGGGTTAACTTTTAGCGTGAATCCACCACACAGGAGATGC
>WJFA01003757.1:0-12093 GCA_009870155.1 Pseudobourletiella spinata | reverse complement strand
AGATTATTATTTTTCACTGCACAAACTCTCTATGCATATCTCACTTACTTGTCGCCCAATTATTATTATTATTATTATCATTTGCGTCCGCACAGTAGTTGCATGTATACATATATACATGTATGAATCATTGCCTTCGCAACCTTAAACACTGGGGTACATATGTGAGAGATGAAAAGTGCTCAAGGGCTCTGTACCTACATGGTCGTATTGCTAATTAAGTGCCCGTCGGATCCCGTCCGGATGAAATTATAGTCGCGATATAATAATGGTAATAATAATTGTGTGTAAGCAATTATGAACAAGTTATTAACTCCTTAACGACCATTTAATGGAATCCAACACGTTTTCATCGCACACACACACAGAGCCACCGCATATGCAGCGAAGAGAAGTTTCCGCACCACAAAGGACCCCACGAAGCTCAAAAACTATTGTTTTCTGAAGCAGGTCAGAACCATGGGAACAGAGTTATATTCTCTTGTTTTTTTTTCTTTTGCTCCTCCTGATCATCAGCATAATGGCAATAATAACAATAATTATACTTGGAATTCATTTCTTTTTATCCGTATTCAAGTGGGGAGGGAGCAGGGGGGAGGCTCTACGTATACGGCGTCGAGAGATGGAGGGAAAAGGAAAGACACCAAGTTTTCCAAGGCATAAATAGTTGTCCAAGTGGTCACATTATTGATGGCAGTCACTTCACAGTGGGAAGACCCTACGTGGAGCACTATCTAAAAGACATTAACGTATGCACAAGTGGTAAAGTATATGGAGAAGATTTCGAGAGAGAGAGAGAGAGAGAGAGAGAGAGAGAAGAGAGAAAGGTTTTCAATGGCGCAGTTATTGAGTGAATTGGAGCATCGTACAGAGCTTGACCCGCTTATTCAAACCCATTTGAATCTTCCTTTCGCGCAGTGCATATTATAAATTGAACATGTCCGCAGTATTTTCCTCTCCGCAGTTATGCTCCCAGTGCAATGGTGCTAGCAAATACGCGGTTGAAATTCACACCCCCCAGTGGTCAAGTCCCTTGCGGCACGGAACCTGACCATGGATGGTAGATTTTCCAAATGCGAGCAGAGGACATGAGGAAGGATCAAAGCTGGTGCAGTGGAGCCATTAGCACAGTATAACTTCCAGCATAGAATCCCATGACGTCCCCCATGTACACACACATATGAATGTGCATACTTTTGGGTTGATATCATGTCGTATGGTGGTGAAATTATCTTAAAAAGGCATGAAATCCACGGTGAGTTCCATTGATCGCCAAAGAATCCTCTGTCAACCTCCTCCTGAACAACAACAATTTACCATGCGTACTACAAGTGGGAAATGAACTTTCTGTTGTCATCATCAGGAACAGGAGGAGCGATGGCAAAACATGTTTGGGCTAAAAATTCACAAGTCTCCCCATTGGGCGGACGGACGGACGGATTTGAAGAATTGTGTCGTTTTTATTGTGTATGCATCTGTGTGCATGTGTGTGTGTGTGTGCCTCAGCATTCGCACCCATTCCCATGTTGGGCCACCGCGGGTACGTGCGTAATTAAAGGCACTTCGATCGACACGAAACCATGGATGGAGTTTTCGAGTTTTCCCAAAAAGATTTCCTTCTGTTTAACTGCTGGCACGAACGCGTGTGGCCAAGTTGTTCAAGTCGGCCGGAATTGGTTTTTTATGTGAAAACTCTATATAGGGGGGATAATTATTTGCTCCGCACACACACTTTTACATTTTAGGCTGCCTCTCGAGAGCTACTGCATATGCGCAAGGCTGTGGGCATATGCTGACTGATACACCGTGTATATATATTTATATAAATACATACATACATATATATGCTACTACCGGCCAAACTCATGCCGGATTCTATGGTATTACGGTTATTATTCTAGTTTTATGAGCGAGCTGACATCCGGACGGGTGGGGGGGGCAGCTGGGGAAGACGAAGAAAATGTAACAAATTAATCCCAATTTGCTGATCCTTTCCACATATAATTCTTCGCCACCGTGGAAGTAGTGCACATAAACAATGAGGTGTGGGTTTGCACGGCTCAAACTTATGCACATAGGCAGCACACACAATGCATACACACACACAAACACACATAGACTCAAACACCTGTGTGAACCTCCATTAAATGATCATACTGGGTTGAGAATCGTGACGTGTATGCAATGCTCTGTGTGAGAGGGCAGTAAAACAATACAGAACTGCATTCTTGAGACGTCGTCGTCGTCGTCGTCGCCGTCATGAATTCCTCCTTTAACTTTCCATTGAGGACCAATCCACTCGCTATTTTGGCTGCAACATGGATGAGGTCCGCCGCCGTTTCATGTCGTGTGCTTAACTGCTGCACAATACACACATACACTCCGTCGCTTAGTAAGACATTTACCTCAAACATGTTGACTATGGCCTCCTTCGGGACCTTACCACCGCGCCACTGTCGTATCCTGTGCATGGCATGGGCTAACCATCCCAGGGTTAGGGAAGGTATGGGCAAACCACCATACGCACCAATCACCATCCTCACACATTAGCAAGTACAAATCAACATGAATATAAACACCTTATGATTTAGGTGCTGATGAGCATACAAGGATGATACAACCCACACAAGCCTATTGCAGAAATCGGCAAATACAATACAATACATGTATATATGCGCGCAGTTAGGTCGTTGTACAAAAAAACAGAGATTTATGTCACACATGCCAAAAGACGCACGGATGTAAGTCTCCGTTCAGCGGACGGACCGATTTGTAACCCGGGATCTTTCCCCACATTTGAATTTGAATTTGAAATCTAACAGCAATAACAGTATATTAGCTGATCGGTAAGTAGGAGTGGTAAGAATAATCACGTACTAATGGTCATGGTTATGGCGGATGAGGAGCTCCATGAGGATTTTTGAGGACGAATAATTACCGTCAGTTTTCCCAACGACGTCGAGTGGTTGAGCCAGGAAGAATTCCATATTGACTACTCATCACAAGCCCCTGCTTTAAATTCTAGTTCGAGGCAGACCTTACGACTACTACTGCAGACTCAAAGGGATTCCTCTTTGCGAAGGGCAATAATGTGAAGGCCGGACTGAACTACAAAGACAGTTAATTAGCCATCTTATCTGCTGACACACTGTTTTTGTAGGGTTTCTACGGATTCTAGCCCATGAGGCCGGCGAGAATGTTAAATGTGTCTGTTGAAAATTAGAAAAGTGCTATACGGATAGAGTTTTATTGGTTTCCATTTAATGTAGCCATGGATGATTTTGCACTTTAACCCCCGCTATGTTGTTTGCCATGTGTAGTAAAACAAGATGGAAATTTCATGTGTCTCGTATATAATTACACTTTGTGAAGGAACTGGACTGGTGGTAGTGGTGGAACATTTTCGGACGCCTTTGCGGACATAATAATAATAATAATAATAAGAGGAGCGAAATGAGCGAGGACGAGATTCATTCCCTCAGAGCGGCCAACAGTCGTCTTCAGCACCAGACTCAACTACTCAAGTCGTTGAGGCAAAGGGCCGACAGGGACTTGGCAACTTTGCGAGAGCAGCTGGAGAGTGAGAAGCAATTAGTGCGGAGGCTGAAGAAGGAAAGGACTTTGGGTCTGAGGGGCCTTCGGGAGGATGAGATCAAGAAATATGAGTGTGCAATTAGAGACCTTCGAGCAAGGTAGGACCAGTTTTTAAATGTGCAAAAATAATAAAATTACTTGTTGTTAGAGGAGCATCATCACCCTGGCGACCCTTGAGAGTCCCCGGGTCTCAACTCAACCCGTTTCAGTCATGCTCAAAGTCTGACGCTGACAAGGAAAACCAAAAGCCTTATTACGACAGTGTCCCTCACCATTTAACAAGTCTTGGGTTTTTTCCCACAGGTTGCAGACCGAAGTTACCCAATCTCTGGAACAGCAGAGAGTGCAACTGGAGCGGAATTTCCGATCCGAGCTCATGACATTAGTTCACAAAAAGGACAGTCAGTTACACCTACTTTTCAGCCACACTCAACAGGTATGCACATATACATACTTACATATGTATACTTATGAAGTGCCTCGGATGGGATTTGACACTGATCATCTCACGAGATCCTCAGTTCTCCATGTGGGATAAGTTGTCCAACAACGGCAACTCACTCAATCCCACAAGGATTGGGTCTGTTCCAGTTGTGTGTCCTCCTATGGAGAACCGGGCCAGAGCGACTGATCCGGTTAAAAGTAATTAGAGAGCTCCCGCGCGGGTAAATCCCGCAACCAGAGGCACATCATCATTCCCATTCCGCCGTGACATCCTCTTTCTCTCTTTGGATTTTTCAGCTGAAACGGGATGCGGAGAGACGGCGCACAGCGGAATTGCAGCGAATCACAGACTCGTATCAGCTTCATCTTGACAAACTCAAGCAAGCCTTTCAGAAGCAGCTCATTCAACTCGTAAGCATAAGACCTTTCCAACCATCCGCACTCACTTACTACTGCATAATCACACCCCTCTGCCGACTCATCTCACACAGACACACACACACATTACTACAATGCATGATGAGCTCCATGAGCGCACATTCCGCCACATCCAAAGTGGACGGGCTCACTCAGAACAACAACACTTTTAATCCGAAAGCTACACAATCATATATTCTGCTGACATTTTGGCATTTGGCTTGGCCAATTAGAACATTTAGGACTTTACTCTCATTAACCCTGACAATACGGATCATCCCATTGAATCTTCAGCTCAATTCCTGACTTAATCTCTATATATCTCTCTAAATGACTCTTCCGTGTAGCTTTTGGAACTCAAGACGAAAGAGCGGCAGATTGAGACGCTCCGACGGACAGCAGCTACCTCCAGTTCAGCCGTGGTTGTCGTCGAGGCGGAGGATGATGGTGATGATGATGACGACGACGACGACGACGACGGCCGGGACGGCGGCGGTGAATCCCTCACATGGGTCTTCTCCACGACGACGAACACGACTAGTTTTTACACTAATAAGCAGAAAAATCATCACTCCAGGCCCGCTTGGCGCAACAAGGTTTGCCTAATCATTATGATAATAATATATCAAATCACCACTCCTCACTCACTACTCTCAGGTTCACTATACTTTAAACCACATTCCTCCACCATCTCCGCTCATTCCCAATCACTACTCCTCCTCGTCAGTGTACTACAGGCTGTACAGCATGTATGAGAGTTGTGTCTGTAGTGGCATAGAGAGACTGCACATTGCTCATCAGTGTTCACTATCAATCAAGCGAAACCCTGTGCGCACTCCGGCGCTGAACAACAACAGCCAGCCGGTGGTGGTGCAGAAGACGCTGTCGTAGTGGGACAGGAAGAGTTTTTCCCCGCCACCTGCCACATCAAATCACATCCGACTCTTGAGATTCCACGTTTGATCACGTAACACAGTGGTGTCTGCCCGCCTCCGCGCTCACATCACTCTTCCAAACTCCTTACAACACCGTCATTCCTACACACACATACATTTAAACGCACACACACACACACACATTTACATACAAACTCAGACACTTACACGCACACAACCATTGCGTACACATAGTCATGCCCACGCCACTGTGTTGATGGTCCCAATTCCGGCTTTTGAGTACTATGATTTTGAGTGTGCTCCCTGCCTGTTCCGCTATGATCATCATCATGATGCGCGCAGTGAGGATCAAATGATGTGGAAGA
Organism: Pseudobourletiella spinata; assembly: GCA_009870155.1. Taxonomy (NCBI): domain Eukaryota; kingdom Metazoa; phylum Arthropoda; class Collembola; order Symphypleona; family Bourletiellidae; genus Pseudobourletiella; species Pseudobourletiella spinata. Next base: position 6,377 of record WJFA01003757.1, on the reverse strand, counting down.
GAGGGGCAGGGCGGTGGGACGAAGGTGTAATCGGAGCCAGTTGGCTTCAACCGGCAAGCTGGTAGCATCAACACCCCGTACTTGGGCTCATAAGACTCCAACTACTGCTACTATGACTACTACCGCGAGTCTACTACTACTACTACTTACTGCTACTACTAACTAACTACTACTCTCACTAGTTTTGTTCTAACTGTGATGAGCCGGACTGTATTGTTGAATGCATAGGGTAAAAACCTCGTCCGATCAACAAGATATTCACGCTAGCCCAATTTGCATAGGCAATCCCATTAAGCTGATTCCCATCGCTACGTGTGGTAGTGGTAGTAGTAGTGGTGGTGGTGGTGGTGGTGGTGGTGGTGATGGCACTGGTGCTGGTAGCTGTGATCATATAGGAAGATGAGATTTTTTTCCTTCACACACACACACACACGGAACAATAACAATTGAGTAGATAGTAGTAGTGGTGCGTAGTACGCGGAGCAATTGCCATAGAGGAACGGGTACTAATAATAATAATAATAATAATAATAATCCCTACTTCCCGCTATCGCTTCCGTTCGTGCCGTTGTGGGAAATGAGTGCTCCTTTCTTTCAACGGACGGGATGAGCCTCTGTCCGTGCTCAGCGCCGCTGCCAGGAGCACCTTTGCTAACACAGCCAAGAGTAGGAATAGCAGTTTCAGTAGTTAAATTGAGCCGTGAGGAACGGCGGCGGGAGATGGGGCGAGCTGAAAGGACGGCGGCCAATAATGGCTCATCCCCCCGTCATTTGTCCACCACTACGTAATTTATTTCTTTTTATATGGATCCCCAATGTAATTAGAAGTCGGGTCCGTCCAACGTCTGCATCAGTCTGTCATGGGTGGAGAGAAAATTAAATTTTCACCATCATCGCCGAGACTCGCAGAATCCCATTGTGTGACTATACATACTTCCTCTTTTGACAATGTGAGGTGATTTGAAGGATAGGATGTGGTCAAAAAAATCTAAATGCTACAAACAAAATTTTTTTCGTCCTCCCCACACGGTCCGTACCAGTATTGACTGGTGAGAGGGGCTCGTTGGATGAACTATCCCGTTTTACCGGCGGCGGCAATTCCCCGTCATGATCTGTAGTAGAGGTATAGTACCCTCTTGCCGACAAGTTGAACCACCATGCACCAGGGCATAACGTCCATAAGCTCACCCCCTGCTCCGATCACACACACACACACACACACACACACACACACACACACACACACACTCACTCACTCTCTCACACATCCATCCATACAAAAATACATAAATAAAACGAGTGGAGATTACGGTCCACCTACTAATCCCATCGTGTAGTAGTTATACTCCACTCCGACCGCCATGATCAACCTCACTGACTGTGAGTATGAGTTTCGGATGGGTTAATGCCATGAGATTATTGTACGTGTATACACGGACACGTACACACAAATGCACGCGCGCTCCGGTATGCTCCTTGGATCCTACATGCACGGATCCTACATAGTGCTACATGACCATCATAGTATGAAGCGTAAGGGAGCAGTGCCTGGGGGAAGTGAGACGGAATTCAAGGGCATATCATAAGGAACTGACTGACGGGCTCGTGTTTTTTCCCCCTCCACAACGGATGCAGTGCCTCGTACGCCTTCTCCTCGGACCGTGAAATTCTGGGGAATGCGTGCAAAGTTTCCCCATTATACTCGGCGCTAATTCAAACAAGCTGGACACCTGAGTGAAAGCCGCGGGACGTCCGCATGGGATAGGAAGGAGTGGATGGAGCGCTTGCTCTGTGTACATAGGGGACGACTCGGCTGGCAAATTTAGGCCCTTCATGTCACCATCATCATCATCATCATCATCATCATCATCGTCATCCATCCCATCCGTACATGAGTAGAGCGGAGAAGAATGCAAGCATTAATAATCATATTAAGATTAGACGCGTCTCCATACATCGCTGCCGTCCCCTCCTTCCGGCTTAAAGGCTAATGCAGTCTCACAATAGTAATCTTCATCATCATCATCATCACATACATATGTATATGCACTGGGGCAACTATGTGGAAGGAGCAGTGTGTCTGCCTCCAAGAGATGATCATATATGGGACGTGCTACGAACGAGATGCGTTGAGCACGGAGATGCTACGGGCTCCTCTCACCAAAAGGTGTATACACGGAGGAGGGGGAAAAAACCCAAATCCCTTCACGTTCCCCTCTCATACACCGGATAAAGTATCGGTGTGGAGAGCAGTTGAGTTGAGTTGAGTTGAGTTGAGTTGAGTTGCTACGTATGCTAATGCTATGGTAATACACTGTGCTTGGCTCTTATATTGAAATTCATACGTTCATAGCCCGTATGGCTCCCCTAACTTATTTGCACACACACACACACACACGCAGGCACGGAGCCACACATGCCTTTACCACGTCGTAGTACGGCGTTTAAAGGGGTTTTCTTTAGCATGTGCATTGTTGCTGCTGCTGGTGCAGCAGCAGCCAAGAGTAGGAACGGAAGGATTGTTGTGAGTTAGAGTATATAGAGGAGGGAAGTAGGGAATAGTCGCGTCGCATAGCAGAAAGTCTGTTGTGAGAGGTGATGAGGAGATGAGGAGACTGGAGCGGCTGCTGCTGCTGATGCTGGTGCTACCAAGGTAACGAAACTATATTGTAGGAGCTGTTGTTGCTGTTGTTGTTGTTGGTGCGGAGGATGGAGGCAGAGAGTCCGAGATAAGGTGGTTTAATTCACCTGCTAGCATAATGTTATTATTCCATCGGATGGTGAAACCTTCCCCCCTGCAACAACATATCATCGCCGTAACTAAAGGAAAACTTACTTGAGTGAGAAGAGGCAAGAGACCCCCATAGCTTTTCCACATCTCTCTCTCTCTCTCTCTCTCTCCATCTTACTCCAACTCCGGCTCTCCTCTGTATTCCTTGCATTCTCTCCCCCAGACCCACTGTGAATTGCATGTATCTTTTTCCTCCACAACCAACAGCACCACCACCACCACGTCCACCACCATTCGCCCTCACTGTTGACTACCTGACTCAGGTTCTTCTACTTGTTCTTCTTTTTCGCTTTACTCCGTACGACAGTGCTCCATTATTGTTGTACACCTCGAGAGTGAACGACAGCTCCCCGTGTGCATAACGTTGTCCACGGACGTGCTCCAACACCAAGACTACGAGTGCCGTGTGCGGTTCACATAAGGTGACAACGAACAGTAGGTCAGCGGAACTGTGTGTTTGTGCGTGTGTGCGGGCGCGTTTGTGGGACGCTCTACCCGTGACATGTCACTTGTTGTGTCACTGTAAATATAGCCTGTGGGAGCGGAACTCCGCGGTGTTTGTAGTAGGAGCGGGCGGGAGTCAAGTGGATTTACCACCAGCCCATATATATATATATATATATATACATATATGTATATATGTATACATAGTCATTGATGAACACTTGTGTGTGGTCAACTCTGTAACTGGCCCCTTATACTCACACCCACACCCACACACATACACAGAGTAACTATCAGGCACAGCCGGCCTCTCGGATCGGGTTTCACCGCCTCCCACTCTCCACGCAGCACATATATATCGCCAGTAGTGTTGTCATTCTCCCGTGAAACTCTATCCCGGCTCAATAATATATAAGGACTATATATCATATTCCCATTTTTCATTATCATCATCGTCATTATTATTATTATTATTATTATTTCCACTATTATTTTGTCATTATTTTTACTTGTTCCCGCACCGTCGTCGTGTACGGAAACCTCAGAGGGACCAAGACCTTGATTCTGATGACAGAAAGAAGACACACATACATGTGCGCACACACTTTGGCTCACAACCGGATTTGATTACAGTTTTCCCAACATTGTTGTGTGTTTTTTTCCCGGCTTATACTTCTGATGACTTGCGGCGGCTGAGAGTGTGCCTATATTGCGTGTTTTCCTGTGTGTGTGTGTGTGTATGTGCTACCATTATTGTTTTGGCTTTGTCCTCATTGTTACTCTTACACACTTTGATCGTGCTTGTGTGCATGAGTGTGCGTGTGTGTTTGAGGTGCGTTTGAGCAAGTGTTTTGATGATTATTACTGTCATATGTGTGGCCGCCCAACAGCCGATGAGCCTCTGAATCCCGTTTTACTCGAAGGCGGAGCGGAGTGACTGTGATTCGGATGAGATTATAAGGTTGTTAAAAGTACATTTGGAAAGATTTGACTGTGAAAAGTGTGGATCGTTTATTGGATGGCGTGCCGATAGGCTTGTTGTTGTCGTTGTTCTTGTGATTCCTGTGTTGTCGTCCTCGTCGTCATCCCAGCAGCCGTCGTGCCAAAGCTTGTCGTACCAACTACCGTTACGACCACTTCCAAAAGCCACTGCTTTTCAACCCGGTGCGTAATATTTTCTTTCCCTTGATGTTGTCAAGTGTTATCCGCCGCTGTAAATATGTACAATGATCACTCATTACTTTTCCCTTACTCGCACACTCAGAACACTAGCCCGCTGTCTTACATCATCATCATCATCATCATCATCATGCGCATGAATGGGAGCTGACTGACAAGTTACTTGGATTCCACACAATGCTCACTAATTATCAGCTCGACTAGATAGGAACAAGGGGGTTAAGAGCGGCTGTCACTTGTAAATTTTTAGCTGCTCCTCTGGAATTATCTGGGATGGAAATTGTCAATGTGTGCCATTGTGACAGGATTTACTTTCTAAACTCCGCACGCTGGCTTTTATACAGTGCGGACGCACATGTACTACACACACACACACACACACACACACACACACGCCGCCGAGGCGCGAACGCTAAGTAAGAGCCATGGAGTCGTTCGTGACGGATATGACAGCATGGGTTGTTCCTTATTGCTGCAATGGTGTGGCACCGTACAAACTTGTGCCGTACCCATGGCGTCCAACATTTGTATTTGGCGGAAGACAGTCAAGGTTTATTTTGACGACTGTGAGAAACAACCCAAACGGCATGACAACTAACCATATCAAACCATTAAACCGCACACAGTTACCACACACAGAGACACAAACATACATACACACACACACACGCACACACACACACGCTCACTTACACACACCCTGACTTAGGCACACATATTCACATTTACTAACATAGCAATTTATTGGTTATCACCAGGCAACTGGGGAAGTGAGTGAGTGAGTGAGTGTGTGAGTGTGTCTGTGTGTGTGTGTGTATAAGAGAGTGGGAGAGAGACAAAGTTTGAATTTAAATCGTATTTGCACGACCTGTCCATCCGTCATAGTTACACTGCAATAATAGCGAGAGCAAGGGATATACTACAGGGATTAGAGGGAGTGAGTGAGTTTACAGGTGGGTGAAGATATCAACTTTCGCCGCCGTTCACTCGTCAGCACAGTGCATATCGTCGTCGACGTCGTGGAAATCCAGTTATACTTCACGCTACTACAGCCCCGCCGTTCTCAAACTCTCCTCCATCCTCCACACTCTCGTCAGTTTGGGCCACTGAATGTTACACAGAGTGTTTCTTTTGTATCTGTCCATGCTTGTGCTATGCACATGGCGGAATATCTATTATTAAAAACCCATAAGGTCACGGCAATACTCCAACTCTCAGTCAGGCTTCTAGCGTGTGTTATGAACTCGCTTTAATTAGAATTTGGTCATCATCATCATCATCATCATTCCTATCCACATCCTCGTTGTGTCACAGTCAAATTGAGTTTTCCGTCACGTCCGTGTGAGTGAGTGTGAGAGGCAAAACTTATGAGCTCCGCGGTGACAGCTAAAACAGATGAATGATTCAAGTAGCCCCAGCCACTATAAAACTTGCACCTCACTCACTCACTCACTCAGCTCTCGCGTCCACTCATGCAAAATTGAACTGTTACAGATAACTTGATCAACTATTCAAATCTCAACTTCTCAAAATCTTTTTGTCTTGTCACAACCTTCAGTGTAGCTCGCGTCTGTATGCACATGCACATACACGTATACATTATATGTGTCTAAAATATATTTATATATTATATTCCAAAAAATTAGACAATGAAAAACCGGTGAGAAATAATAGGATTAGGCAGAGAATAGCTGGTGCACGATGTTGTGCAGGGGTAAAGGAAAAAAAATGAAATTGATTCAAAAACTCAGTCAGACAGACCTTGGTTCCCAATAGCCCCACGAATAGCTAACTCATGCCTTTGAGACCGGGGAGCAAGAAGGCGGAAGTGAGGCCTGAGAGGACGACGATGATGATGATGATGATGATGGGGACTTTGAGACGGTTGAGAACTGTTGCAGGATATAACAATAGCTCTTCTAAATTCACTCTCCGCCACGCTCGCCCACAATTATTACTCACA
>WJFA01003755.1:0-12097 GCA_009870155.1 Pseudobourletiella spinata | reverse complement strand
GCTTGTCATGGCTTAACTGGAGCCAATTCACCGTGCACATGGGGAATCGCGGGGACTGGGAGTAGCGAGAGGACGGGAGATTTTTCAATTAATGTAGGCTACCGCGGAGCCGAGGCTTAGTTAGAGCAGGAGGGGCTATGATAGCTTTGCTTGCTCGTATAAGCTGTGCCGGAGACTGTGAGTGAGTACGAAGACAGGAGGATCTTACAGTCTAACAGTGCCACCTAAACTCTCCTCACCTCGCCATTCCCGTTTCACTGTGGAATCTCATCTACACTGTATAATGTGGGCTGGTTGTGACTAGAAAATGAGACTAGTCTGTGAATCCGTCAGTTTCCAACGGGCACCCGTCCCGTCTCCACATACACAGACGTAAACGCACCTCTCGTCAGAACCGCCGGAAACTATACGGCCACACGTCTACTGGCAACATCTCCCGGATTTCCACACACATATATATGTATATATATATATCCACAAACTCACACACACACAACATACACATACCCACACGGCCTCAATACCTTTCCGACCGTCTCTTCAGAGTTTAGCGGCTGGCACGGAATGAGAACGGGGGGAATCTATTTGCATGAAGTGAAACTCTCTCTTCAGTTTTATACTTGAGAGGTTCTAATTACAATGCCGCATGACCGAAGTCAAAGTTGGAGTCCCTCGGGTTCCCCATGGCATCCAAGCCCCTGAGCCGCACATCCTTTGTTTTTTTACTTTCGAGTGCGAATGGAACTGTACAGGAGGAATAATTATAGTACCTGGTGGTCGTGCCCCTTGAAAAATATGTGAGAGAAAATGGGAATTCGGTGTGGTCATCATTTCAGCCAGCTTGTGTCACTGCAACAACTTTGATCATCAGAATCGTCATGGCGACCCGGACGATGAGCTCCGTTGAGTGTGAGTGGTGCCATTGTGTAACTCTGGAGTGGACCTATTAGGAGTGTGACCCCAGCGCCCTGCCCTATACAGGTTTTAGGACAGTGCGGCCATGCACAAGGCTGGGATCAGCAGTAGTTTCTTCACAAAGAGAAAACCTCCAAAGCCCGCGGCAAATTCAGGCTACCTCTCGGATGGCGCGGCAACGGTCAACGAGAATAATAGTTTGAGTGTCAAGGCGACATCCTCCTCCGCCTCGGCCGGTAGTTCCGTGGGGCCCCCGACGAGCGGGGGGACGCTGAACTCAATGACGAGGAGCATCCAAATGAGTCCGTCCGGGCCGCAGCAGCAGCGGTCAGGTCGGCTCCACCATCATCATCACCATCGCCGCAAAGGCCGCTCCAAGTCCTCCACGCGCTACGTGGACGCGGAGAAGCCGAAAAAGAAGGTGTTGGGCAATGCGAGCTCACTCATGTCGATTCCAAATACCGTCAAGTTATCCATGCTCAATAGTGGATTTATCTCCATAAGTACGTTCCAAAAATTCTTTGCGTCAAAAGGTTAACACTCATTTTTCATTACTCATAATAATAAAAACAATATTAATAATAATAATAATAATATCCTCATGAGTTTTATTTTTACTACTACACACCATATGATCGATCCCACTGATGGGGTCCCCGTGACCGCCGCCGCCGCCACCACTATCATTATTTAACATGTCAAGAGTTGAGGAATGTGTGCAATGGTCTGACTGCGAGCTATTTTTTCCGATTTGTTTTCCTTTTTCCCACCTCCGTCTTTGTCTCCGTCCGCCGTCCGTGTTTTTCTTTCCTGGGGATCCACCACTACGACCGGCAACTCTTGCGGGTGTGACTATGTGCCCCATGATGATTATGAGTTTTCCTACATGAACTCCTTCGGTTTTAGATGACTGTGGATTTCAATCTATATGCCTATGGTGTGCCGGTTGTTGCCCACAAACCAACCTCACTTTATCTTTTCCTCGTTCCAATAACTGTGAAACGCAGACGGTCTCGTCGGTGCAGCAAAGTCGTGTGGGTTGATTTGATTGGTTTATGAGCTTGTGTAACCGCATGATCCGCACATGATTCCTTTCAATTCATCCAAAATGTGTTAATATTAACTTTAACCGTCGGAGACATGATTTAAGATGCTAATAATGATGGGTAATAATGACGCGGTGGGGAGGTTTGCTATGCACGGGGAACAAAGGTCCTTCTCATGCGGCGGGAGTTCAGCCTTGCGAATTTCTTTGACGAACAATAATAGTGATGTGATGCTAGATGTGTATCACATCCGGTGCGGACGCGATAGATATCTCAAGGGTGATGTGGCAACAATTGACATAAGCCTATGTATTACTGCGAGAAATGTGGGAAATTGTTGGCGCGGGACTCTAAACAAAGTTTTGTCTTTGAAGGATCAGCCAGTCCTGTAGTACTGCCGCCATAGGCTGAAATAAATTACTGTGGGCTTGCAACAAGGGCAACCTTCTAAAATGTGCCCACACGACAGTGCTTGTATTGCTCTGCTGTGTGCATGTGTGTCCATATGTATACATCATGCGTGGAGGACTTGATCAAAGGCTTCCGACCTTGACTCAGCATATCAGCTTGACAAAGCCGTTGGTGCAAATTAGCACCACGAGGATGAGAAATGCTCCACCGTCACAGTCAAAGCTCCGGTTTCGGTTTCACCAATTTTCCTCCACACACGAGCATTTTTCACTGTAGGACTCGCATCTCTGACAGCGTTGGTAATTTATATGTGCACTTTTTACCGGCCAGAGCTCCTGTACGCAGCTCCGTACAATGCAATGGTTCGGGAGAGTTTACGTGCTAATAGCCTATGTCTCGTGATTTTTGAGCTGGGTGAGCAGGGCGTCTATCCTCCTGACGTCCTTTCGCTCTCAAGAATGTGTGAATGAATGAGCTGCCGCCGGGTCAGGCGGTAAATGCTGGAATGTAATAGTCATAACCCTGTTCTGGTGAATAAGATTTTAGGAATTGTGAAAAAATGGGCTCCATAATCTATTTACCGTAGTAACTTTATTTGCGGGAAGGCGGGAATTGCATGCTACTACTAACTGGGATAAATCGCATAGCCTGTGCTCTACTGCATTCATATTGAAAGATACTTTGGGGGCTCTTCACCGATTGTCAATAGAGATGTTTATGTGAACGGATGAAAAAATTGTTTGGATTTGCAGAGGAGGAAGACGGCAAGGTCCTCTCATCCCTTCCAAAGAGGCCGATCAATAAGGAAATCTTTTTGAAAATCTGTGAGGAACGACGCAAGTTTCCTGTTTTGTACAAAGTGGAATTTCAGGTGAGATTATAACTTCACAAAGCTTTAACTGTTTGTATTTTTACCCTGGAGTGAGTACGAGGGGAAGTGGTAGGAACTTCCCTGTTTGTTATTCTGCTCAATCCTGAATTTTCCCTGCGCCAATGTTTTCCCTCCTGCTATCTGCTATGAAATCCCTCTACAAGACATTTTCGCCTCAAATTCTTTCTTGCATGCATGATGCACGCCGTTCACGACATTCACCACAATGTCTACTTTTTCATAGCATAGAGTCCACATTATGTGAGTCCATGTCTTAGTCTCTTGGTGTCCTGAAACATTTTACCGTCTCAAACTGGCCATGATTTCTTCATAACTGCAATCAATCGATCTACAATAAGTATCATATCACATTGACTGTTTTCAATTTTTCAATTTTTGCAAGGCATACTCAGCTTACTCTAGTCAATTAGAGGTAAGTTGACGCAGAATAACTGGTACGCCACTTAAAATTTATACCTTTATTAAGTTGGCAATTGAAGATAATTACGAATGAGTTCGTTTCGGTTTTTAATTTCTGTTAGCATTCATCGCAGTTTCAGCTAACATGATTGCAGGCTGTTACTGAAATCACTATTACAACAAGAGACTAAATAACACCACTAAACCAAAGTAAGGGCGCCATTAGATGTGCTCATGGGTTGGTGTACATTTGCATTTCCATCTTCCCACTGATATTGTGATAGGGAACGCATTAAGACAGGCTAAAATAAAGTAATAGCTCCGTTAAGTAATTCGTAAAAGTTAATTTGAAACGAAAAAACAGTTGAAAATTGTTTTTTGTAGACTTGCGCATAACAGTCATCTGTTCAAAATAAGCGTCCCTCCAAGTTCAACTTTGATAGTTTATTTTCATTATTACATTTGCTCCCGCCCAAAAGTTTACTCTCCTCCTGCGACAACGTAAATTACTGGAATAAATTTCCCCTTGAATTAACATTGAATTCAGAAACGGATAAGCGCCGCTTGTCCACACTTTATGACTCGTGGTAGCCTACCACCATCATGGATTCCAGATGTGCTGGTAGTAACGGGCCATTAAAACTGTTAAATCGGCGATGTTAAAGCCCACAGAGAGTGCAAATCATCCAGTATTATGGCGTAGAACCATGAGAATGAAATGCCTCAAATTCCAAGGGGCCGTTATGAGAGTTTGCCCACAGCTGGTCATGGTTTCCCCGATCGGTTCCCGCGATTCTTAAAAAGACAATGCGAAGGTTGAGTTTGAAGACGCGTCTTTTGGCTACCTACCCGCTCTCTCTATCTCTTCTTTACTTTTTGTCTCCGCACCGTTTCCCAGTCAAAACTTTGGAACATTTGATTCACCAAGAGCATATATTGCTAACCCGCTACTGTAGTTGAATCTAGACGAAAAATACGTTTCAATCCTCTCCCTATAGGTTCTGGGCCTGTCAGTCGCATAATAATAATGTACACATGTGTGCACGTCGTACACACACACACACACACACACACACTCACACGATTTGCACTGCTTTAAGCCACTGCAGAGGATTCTCTCTCCACTTTTTATCTCACACTAAAAGAGATGTCATTATGTACGTCCATGTCATCCCGTATGCTTGCCATACACGGTTGTGCGTGTGTATTCGCCAGTGTGCATAATAATATTACTGTGAGCGCCATTACCCGGCTAGGTGTCGGTCGGAGGCTCGGATAGTATTTGTGCATATGTACACATGTTTGTGTGCATCCGACTCACAGAGAATGTTGGCCAAGTAAACTTATTTTTAGCTATTTTGCAAGGCCATTTCGCATCAAGTTAAGAGACCTTCTTTAATACTCGGAGGAGCTCCGGCTCCGTCCAACGTGTACTGGCACACACACATACATACATACATTCACACGAGCGTAAGTTCACAACATATCCATCGGAGCAACGCGGCGCTCGCTCGCTCGCTCGGAGTTGAAGTGAAAGCGTCTCAACATTCTCCTTTCCCCTCTGAAGCGCACAGAGTTAGCAAGTATATACACATTGGAACGTCGGTATATAGGGAAGAGGACCAACATCTGTCTGGGAAATGAGCCCGTGAATCAGTGAGAATTTTCATGGTGGAATCCCCACGGCGATCACCATCATTCACCTCCGAGATCATCCTCAAACGTTGAGCTGGTCCGAGCCAGTTCCGTCTAAATAGCCCAGTTTTGTTTATAGATGTGTAAATTATTTGAAATCCCACGGGGAATACCACCAGTTGAGCATCTCAGCACAGGGGAATTCCAACGGAGGCATTCGACTCCGCAGTTTAGCAGTTCTGGCCGGGCCTCCATGCCTCCATAGGTGCGGCATACACAAGTCATAAAATTCAGCATCTTCACATGGCCACACCAAAGTGATAATTTTTTTGACAGGGTAAAATTCTAGAAAGTCATCTCCCTCTCCTGCACACACTCAAACACCACACACACACACACAGCTGACATTGGTACACTTCTTCGCTGCTGCGGGAGGAAGTGCGAACGGGAAAAAAATCCAAGGTGGAGCTTGCTTCCCATTACAAACAGAATGACGGCCGGAGAGGATATTACACATTAATGAGCCTCTCTTCTCTTCCTTCTGGCTTTCACCTTGACCCTGAAACTGAGAAAACGAGAACGCAAACAAGGATTCACACGTCACGGCTTCAGCGGGATTAGACAGTGGTGCATATGAGCGTGTGTGTGAAAGCTTTCTTGCGATTAAAATGTAATAGAGGAGGGTCAATCTATATGGTTGTGGCAGCTATTATCGTGCCAGGAGCAGCACTACTACTACAATACTGGTTTCTACTACTAACATTTTTCTCTCCCAGTCAGAAAAATGGCTTATGCCTTTCAGACGGGCAGACACACTTGAGCACGTATTATTATTGCTGCAGATTGAGGGGAAAATGTCTTTCTCAATCTGACGAGGATGCGGGGATCGGCTGTCCCCGTCCACGTACTCCACCATCACGACACGTCGTGGGCCACAGACTCGCGGCAAGACACACAAACAGTGCCACCCTTACGCCCCACATTCCTCCCTGCCCATATTATCCTGAACTACACGCCGCATAACCTCGATCTCTAAATCAACCGTTACATCCTGCCGTTAGTTTTCTGAGAGAAAACATAAAATAGCTAGGGTTATCATCCGGCGCCGTCACTCCTTATACCATTAACAACTTTCAATGGTCCTAGGTCGAAAAACCATTACGACAGAGCAGCTATGTATAGCTCCTGTTGCCCGGATGTGATGTGATGCGTGTGTGTTGCAGTGGAGCGTGGCCGCGGGTGTGATTGCAATAATTTTCTAGGTCACGTTGGAAATGTCCATTTAATTTAAGGCTGTACATATATATATATGTGAGTGAAGAGTGAAGATAAGACATTCCGGACTCATGTCAGGAGAAGGGAATGGGGCCGGGATGTGATATTTAGCGTGATGTGATCATTTTGTGTGAATGTTTGGTTTGGATTGGATGACATTCCATTTGGTCCACTTATTTTTATTTTTGACTCTATGAAAATTTTGAACATTGCAGATAGCATGTAAGAACGAAGGACATGCCAGCCGTCACGCATTTAAACCAGCGAACAAAGACAAAAATCAAAACAATCGAGTCATTCCGTGTAAGTCAACTTTTTAGCCACAATCAAATATAGCCAACTGACCATGCAATATGAGCGGCGCTACAATGCTTTCAACTCAGTGGGGATGATCGAACCGTTGTTTATGTTCTTTGCAGATGATTACAACCGCGTAGTTTTAGAGACCGACAGTGAATTTCCAGGAGACTATGTGAATGCATCTTACGTTGATGTGAGTCATTTTGAGGCGGCCCCGCGAGGCGGAAGAAATTAAATTGATTTTATTCTGATCTTTTATTGCAGAGCTTGCTGAAACCGAATGCCTACATAGTGGCGCAAGGTCCGGTGGAGACGACCGTAGGAGACTTTTGGAGGATGGTGTGGCAGGAGCGAGTGACTGTTATCATAATGCTGACGAAAACATTCGACTTCATCAAAGTGAGGCCGGAATAATCCGAGAGATGCCTCTCTTGCATCTCTGCCTGGTCAGCTCGAGAAAAACTGGTGGATGATGATATTTTCCCCGCTTTAACAGGTGATGTGTGAGCAGTACTGGCCAGCTGATAACAAGACGGACACTTATGATGCCCACTGTGTCAAAGTTGAGACGGAGCAGTCCCTTGCAAACTTCACAATACGCACAATAAAACTTTGGAAAAAGAATTCCAAGGTAAGTTATTACCGTCTCCTTACCATAATTTAATCAGCTTAAGAAAGTCTTCAACGTGGACGTATTTAGGATGACGGAGAAGCTCGTCGTGTTCTTCAGTTTCATTACACTGAGTGGCCATGCCATACAGGGCCCTTCCCCACAGCATTGCTAGACTTCCGCCGACGAATCCGCCAAGTGATCTCCGAGAAACCCGAGTTCGGGAAGGGAATGACGTTAGTCCATTGCAAGTAAGTGCGTATGAATCATATGTTTTCATTCAGTCTTTCGAGGTGGAGGTGTAATACTACTAGTAGGCACAGGCACATTTCATTGACATATGAATGAACGGCTGGATCCGGGAGTGTGTGTGCGTGCGGGTGTTTGTAATCATTGGTTCAAATGGGATTCCTGTAGTGACGGGGGCGGCCGGTCGGGTGTTTACTTGGAAGTTGACGCAAATCTTGAGTTGCTCGAGGAGGATGGCCTGCTTGACGTGTTCGGGTATTTGAAGAAGCTTCGGAATGCACGGAAGGGGATGGTGGAAACTTTGGTAGGCTCATTTTCGGATAGAGTCATCTCGGATGTACACACATGATCTAGATTCTTTCTATTTGTCTGACCTAATCTTTTGTCCCAAAGGACCAGTTAAAATTTATCTACGACACATTGGAGGAGTACGTGATTTGTCGCAAGACCTGGTTCCCCGTGTCTGAGCTATCCCAGCGGCTGAAGCACAAGTCTATGAAGGATCCTCAGACGAAGATCAATGAGTACCAGAGGGAATTTCTGGTAAGGTTACTTCGAAACTCATTCCCTCACTCGTGCAGAGCGGTTGTATTGTGTCCAGTCTGTGACATCCGAGATTTTAATGAGTAAACCGTTCAATAGCTACAGTGTTAGGAACCTCGACCAGTTGTTTACCATTAAAGTAATATATACGCGTAGTCCAGGGAGCGGGGGTGATTAATGAAAAGCAATCTGTTTGGAACAGCTGATTTGCAAACAGACGCCGAGATTCTCCATTGGTGACTGTGCTGGAGGTCACCGGGCGGACAACAGGGATAAAAATAGAGACGTTCTCGTCATCCCGCGTAAGTGAACCTCATCCTCCTTCCATTCATAATAATACTGCTCCTACGGCGGCGGAAAGGGAAAAGTATGGGTGATCTCATGCTGAAAATTCGTAGCCGCTATAAATATAGCCGCTCATTATGAGTGCACATGTCTATCTTCACTACATGGAGGATTTTATTGGTGCTAACGTGTTTAATGCTGCTACTACGGCGGCGGAGAGGGAAAAGTATGGGTGATCTCATGCTGAAAATTCGTAGCCGCTATAAATATAGCCGCTCATTATGAGTGCACATGTCTATCTTCACTACATGGAGGATTTTATTGGTGCTAACGTGTCTGTGTGTGTGTGCTTTGCCCACTCTCCTCTGTACTTACAGCCGACAACTTCCGTCCCTACTTGACTTCCTTTCAAGGGAACACGCACACGGACTACATTAACGCAGTATTCGTTGACGTAAGTTCCCATGCAGATGCACCGGAGGAGTCATGTCAGAATTGGCAAGGGGAGCTTTGCTCTTGTCGATCATGACTGGAGCTTGTGCGGCTATTGGGAGGGAGTAACCTTGAATTCTGTTCGAATATTTCAGGGCTACCGCCAGTCCAAAGGCTACATTGTGACGGAGTGGCCACTGCCACATACTGCATCTTACCTTTGGTCCTTGGTGTATGACTACGATGCGAGTGCTGTGGTCGTCTTGGCCAACCCGGAGCCTACCCCTGTAAGCCGTCGAAATTTATCAACGGCTGTGGATGAAATTATTACAAACAGTAACACATGCTAAGCATGGGTCCTCCATGTTTCAGAGTTATCCACCCTTCTGGCCGGACACGAGTCGGTCCAAGAAGTACGGACCCGTGTTTACCATTGACCATTTGTCTCACCAACACTATAATAATATCAAAAGTTGGATTTTCCGGATTAATAAAAAGGTAACTTCCCGGTTGAGTGAACTCTTATTTGTACTGTTTTTGTGTCTGGTGAGGTGAATGCAGCAGTACTTTGACTAGCACATGCGGAATGTTTTTGTGATGAGAATGCAGCGAACATGATTTTTCCCTCAGATTGTTTCACTGACGGAGCTGATGGCGGGTGTGAAAGCGGAGCCTAAAAAATGTCAGTTGTTCCAGCTCACGTGTTGGCCTATGGAGCACAAGGTGCCGACATCGACCAACTCCCTGGTTGAATTAATGAATATGGTGGAGCGTTGGCGGGCGCGCTCCGACTATGGGCCCGTTGTTGTTGTTTCGCCGTAAGACAAATAATGTTTAAAATTCCTCGAATTCCTCACCCCGCATTTTGCTAAATGTTCCCTCTCATCCGTGGAAACGAATAATATCTATGCATATAAATCTTTATCTTATACATCTTAATATATAGGGACGGCCGGAGTCGCGCCGGGGTGTACTGTGCTGCAAATGCTTGCATCGAACAAGTGATCCAGTATGGGGAAGTGGATGTTTTCACGGCGGTGAAAACGGTCCGACGTCACCGGCCCCAAATGATAGAGAACATGGTGAGTGTAAGGCGGAAAAGGTTCCCTCCTCCGTAATGGGACATTGCAAACAGCTGGCCATTTACATTTTTCTCCATTTTTCAGACCGAGTACAAATATTGCTACGACGTCGTTCTCCACTATGTGCTTCACTACTTGAACAAGGAGGCTGCTGCGAAGAAATCCTAGTATATATAGGAATCAGCACGTGCACTACTCTATGGTTCTGAGGATTCCTTCCACTCTGGCAGCTGTGGTAATTTGTGAGAGCTGCTCGCCGAGATGGAGGAGCGAAGATTTATTCAATCTCCTTTCCATATTAATTTTTAAAAAAAACTAACCGCCGTACCTGTAGTGTGTTAAGATTGGAGAAGTATTTTTCGTAACATTTTCCAGTGGTGTTGCCTTCTCACCATTTAAGTCATGCGAATGTTCTCCCCTCCGCGTCATTGATTTGTCCCACGATCGCTCATGTATATATCACAGTCAGACCTGTTGAATATTTCATGTTGGAATGATCTGGGTCGGAGTAAAATACTATGTATAGAGAGAGCATGCCCAAATTGTTGTAACCTTTGTACGGTTTAGGAGACGTGTTCAGGCTGTCCCACGGAGGACGATTTGGTGGGAAAGGCCTTCAGTGTTCCTATGATAAATAATAAGTTGGAATTGTGACATTTATTTGGGGAAACTTATATGGGCTTATCCATGCTTTTTCAGCTCGGATTGCTGGCGATGCCGGGCAATAACGCAGTGCTGCGACTGCACAATTATTTGTTTTCCCGGTAGACCGGCCGTCATGGCGGAGGGAAGCTATATACAATACTTATTACATTTATTTCTATATAAGAGTGAGCGCACGAACTTCTGTGTGTTTTGGTATTCGGGAACTATTCGAGCGTTGCTGCTGGAGGCTACTTTATTAGTCAGAGGCCGTCGGAAAGGTTGCGGAGTGACGGTGATGAGCTGCTCGGTTTCCCAGGAATCTAGTCAGGCGTCCCTTTGTGGAGCCTTGTGAATGGAGTGAAAATATATATGAAGTGACGCGGAGTGATGCCTTTAATTAAAGCTGTTCAGTTTGAACTTTGTTAAGCTCTCAGTCATAACTCACGCATTTCACCATTCTTTCTGAATAAAAGCTGAATTATTTTGGCGAGACATTGCCCTCTCGGTCATTTGCTGTTCTTTAGAGGTGAAATTTATTTCTATATAATGTTAGCCAGGCCGTCTTAAAGTGTGCACGCAAAATTCTTGTGTTCCATATTCTTCATCCACTTTGACAGTCAAATCATTGAGACTTGGTACTCCCTTATGTCACAGGCGGTGCTGTGTGCGATGTTTACTGGTCAAAAATGGCATGTCTTTTATACAGAATAGTGATGTAAATCGGAAAACGGGATTCCGAGACTTTCCAGTTCCGACCCGGAATCGGAACGCAAAGATTCCATTCCGATCAGAATCCGGAACCGGAACGGAATAGACTACTTCGGAACCGGAAATTTCCGAAGTTCCGAAGTCTGAAATTAATGTAAAAGTCTACTACTCTCATATCCAGGTAGGAGCACAGGTTCACACTAACAACATCACTTTATTTTGAAGTACTTCAAAATAAATTAAGACAAATGTGACCTACGTTGATCGCATTTGTCTTCGTTCTAGAACTTAAACGGCTCAACGTAGATCTGGTGAACAATGACCTTGGTGACATGATATTTTAACATTACCATTAACGGGATACATTTTGGCTTATTACTCCTAAAACGCGGTACATGTGAAATAGCAGGTTTGGTAGATCTTGAGACGGGGCTTCAGGCCTGGTGCATCAATTTTTGCTGCACCTGAATTTCAAAATCGACGCCATGGAATGTGCGGACTAGCCACCGCAGCGTAAAAATGTCGCACTTCAACACTGCTCGGTGCACATTAGAAGAAACATTAAAAGAGAACGGGGTAGAAGTTTTTGATCGTCTTTATTTGGTGAGTACCCAAATACCCCACAAGACTGCAACACCAAGTACACAAAGCAGAAAATGCCAGCCTTACC
>WJFA01003754.1:0-12098 GCA_009870155.1 Pseudobourletiella spinata | reverse complement strand
CTCCACCAGGTGATGCTCGAGCTCGACATAAAGAGAAACCATTTCCGCATGTAAGGGTATCCGGCCAACATTGCTAAACTGCGAGTAGCGCATTAGAGCTAAAGTAACGAAATAGAGACTGGACCAAGCAGATTGAATTGGATAAAAGATATGAAGAAAAGTATACAATTGATCATATTTAAATTTTAATTTTGGTTGAAATGACATTTACACAGAAAAGGGGTCCGAATATGACTTTACAAATAGCATTGGAGTCTTGGCATGATTTGAAAATTAAGAACAGTAATGTAAAATGTAAAAACTCCGCAGTGCTAGCTACAGTGTGCTGCTTCTTTCGACCCTCCGTCCGACGCTTGAGGTCTGAACATTCGAATTAGTCGAATTTCTTCTCCTACCACCACAAGTGACGAAAACTGAGTTTTCATCGTTAAACCCGTCTAAAAATAAACATTTTTCATTTACCACCGTTGGCTAGAATTCACGGTAATTTTTCTGTTTTACTGATGTTGTTACAGTAAGACCTTGTGACGAAGGGACGAGGTGAAAATAGCGGATTAAGGAGTGCGAGTGCGCGGTTTATCTACATTACGGACTTTTCCAAATTATCGATATTATGGTCTTGTTCAGATTAAGGTGGAGCTAGAGATTACATGTTAAAGAGAGTCGGCAGATTTTAGGTGCAAACTACGTGGGTGATTAAAATTTTACAATTTTCACATTAGAGATAAAAAAAATTAATTTAGCAGGTGAGATTTGGGAATAGACTTACTTTTTCCTTTCGATTCTGCTTCTATTGTGAATGTTCTACAAAGTCAGCGAGGATTGTGTTCCGGATTGCATTGTTTCCCTGAACTGCTGACTTCGAATTTCTGCGTGCCGTGTTCATCGAGTTTTTATTCGAAACTTCAAGCGCCTGGCAGACAATATTTAACGAGAAAGCAAAACTAATGCACACCAAAGAGGCTACTTGCATATCGTTTCAGTGAGCCGGAAGATTTTGGAAGATTGAGAGTGGTCAATGACCATTATCGTACTGGAACCTTGGAAGGTTCCAGTAAGGCCTTATGATTTTCTGTTTTCTGTTCTGAAATACCCACAATTGACGCCAGTATTACGATGGAGGAGGAGGATGAGGGTCAAAATGTGACAACTCAATAAGTGAATGCTCGCTTCACAAATTTTTTCTTGGTCGAAGCCAGTCCCTTCTGAATACACTGCAGGGTTGTTTACTTGCACCGATGTTGCAGTTTACAGACCACCACAAAAACTAATTTTCCTTTTTAGAGTAAAGTCAGTCTTAATGAGGTACCTTATGTCAACATACAGCGCCTCTAGTCAAGGTTGAGCTTCAAAATTGATCAACATTTAAGTTGAGTTGCTGGAGCTGTTTCTCATTCCCACAAAGATTCGAAAATCAAAAGATACAAAATGGAAAGAGCAGTGCTTGTGGGGGGGGGCTTTCCGGTTGCCAAATTATCTATGATTGCCCTCCAAATCTGTTCTACTATATTTCATGAATGAAATATTGAAATGAATTTTAGAGAATGCAATTTCTTAAGCTGAACCAATTCTGCCCCTGTCATCAAGGTTTTTTTATTCTTTTATA
Source organism: Pseudobourletiella spinata (assembly GCA_009870155.1). Classification (NCBI taxonomy): domain Eukaryota; kingdom Metazoa; phylum Arthropoda; class Collembola; order Symphypleona; family Bourletiellidae; genus Pseudobourletiella; species Pseudobourletiella spinata. The sequence goes on along the minus strand of WJFA01003754.1, from coordinate 10,492 downwards.
CATCTGACGAGTAAGCTTCAAAAGCTCGTATTCTTTCGTTAGCTGAGACTCCAGTTATATATACTTTATACAGCTACTACCCCAACAACATTTGTAATAGAACCCTTGCATTAGAAGCCTGAATTAGAACTAGCATTTAACTGCAACGACGCAAAAATTTTAATCTTATCAACTGTACTGCATTTTCGGCATGGCCCACCCACCCTATTCAAGCTTTGTCGCCTAGCCATACACCGTTGCTACGGCTACGTTCACTCATTCGGCTAATGATACCCAATTGTAATTGTAATTGAATAAAACATGACACAGAAAACCACGACCTCTTCATCGCAAGTTTTGGAGGTGAAGTGAAGCAGATATTCAGGAATCCGGTTCGGACTTGTCGCTGACAGCAGCGTATCACACAATTGTTTCTGCGATGCCTAAAAATGACGAGGTCCCCATCCCCTACATGAGAAGTAGTCTTATCGTAAGAATAATCAATAGATTGTATGGAAATTTTAAACGAAATTATATTGAGACAGCTGATCATTTCCTCAAAGACAGGGAGAATTCATTCATAAAAACATTTTTACATTCAACGACAACACCAAAAATAACAACCATAACGCGCTCTAACTACCTCAAACCTCAAAGCCATTTAAAAGTAAGTTTTACTTCTTGTGATTCTCCTCCTATGAAAATTTCGTCGCACAAAAAATGTTTTTCTGTCATAATTTTAGAGCCAAGATGGTGGCAATCATAAGTCCATGTTCAGTGCATAAGTCATTACGTCATTATTTAAAAATTTTTACTTCTAACCGTTACATCCGGGAACGGTAAGATACCGAGTCGGATTTTTGCCAACAATCCCACGATTGTCGTGTAGTTCCCATTGGTTGTTTTTACTCATTTTTTAAATCGGCTCACTGGCAGTGTATCTTTCATTTGTCTAATTGTTAAATTCCCAACCTTCCTTTCATTTCCACCTGTTGCTGCATAACACCCTCATCCTCGCCTCTGCATTCTTAGTCCTGGATCAGGAAAGACTTTATTTGGATAAAAGTAGCAATTCGTCACTATTTAATTCATGGAATGAAATATAGCCCGCTTGTACCACAGTATATGCGTACTGCACCAGGGAAACTTAAAGCTATGCTTCTTCCCTCCCAGCATAATCTTACCGAGCCAAAAGTGGAGCGCTGATTTAGACGTAATTATGTACAAAATGCAGTAGTAGTACATAGTACTCGAACGAACTGTAGGTGAATTCAAAGGCATCATTCAAAACTTGGGAACTTTACGCATAACCACCGCACCATGCACTGACGCAACAAACCAGCTTCCTGGAAAACATGCTGAGTTTCCAGCAATAATCCTCCATGCTGCAATCATGCGGCGGGTTTGAATTTAAACTTTCGAATATTTCATAATTCTCATAATTTCGTAGCATCTCCACAATTTGCAGCAAAGGGAGGAGCGACAACTGCGTTTGGAAACACTGAGAGGGTAAGGGAAAAGCGAGAATACAGAATGTAATGTCAAAATACCACTACGGAGCAGAGGTAAGAATCCTTTTGTGTGCACTCAAACTGCAGGTTCACGGTATATGGTGGGAAGTGGGAACGCTGCTGCAGTGATGCGAACATGGGAGGGACTGGGACTGGGATGCATGCAAGAGCTCAACAACATTTAGGCTCTGAGACGCTCGCGGCATTTACTCCCATCCAATATACTCACGCAGCCACATTTCTCAACTTAAGCAGTCTTGCTTCGGCCGTCACGGGGGCAAGTAGGTGAACGTTAACGTGCTCCTTCAGAATGCCATTATAAACGTGGTAGTTTCACCCCAACACAGTATACGCACACCAGATTAAACATACTATACTACCCAGGTCCTAAAACAGATATACAACATTACAACAATCAAGTGAGCAAAAATAATCCGGAACGCCGAGTCCAAATCTAATGTGTAATCGAGTTTAATAGTGTACACCTGTGCCAGTATTTAAGTTCGTTTCTGCTAATAAGCAACGTTGAAGATTCGGATTCTGTACATGTGTGCGTGTCATGTATAGATCTGTACTGAATGGCGTTGCTCTGCAAGAAATTTAAAGGTTCAAGAGAAGAAGAAGCCAGCTGGGAGAAGCTGGGAAACGCTACTAGAAGTTTGAGGATTCTTCCAAATTCGAAAATTTTTTTATTCAAGACGGAGGAATGGTACCGGTACGGTAGCGGAGGTCAGCAGCAACAGTTGGGGAAAATATATTTTGAAACTGCGAGCGGACAGAAGTAACAGTTACTTGAATGCTACCTCCCCTCCTCTGTACACCTTCTTGAGAGCAACGGTACACATTCACATTTCACATCATGAATCCTGAGCACTCGAATACCGGCCACCTAATCAGAGACAGCTGATGCGTATAACTGCTCTGTGTCATGTTTCCATTTGTCTCTTCACTCCTTCCCGTATAACTGCCATTTAAATGTTTCAACTGTCCCTATATAAGCTCACACTACAATAAATATTCTCATGATTCCTCACCTGCCTCTCCTCACTAATCATGTCCTTTCTAGTTATTCTGGAATGGGCTGTAAGTGTTGTTAAGGGTAAACTGACACTCATATTTCCTCTCCGTCAGGTCAGAAGTTGAAGACTTGAATGAGAATTTTCGGATTCAAATTCAAATTCAATTCTCAAGAGTGAGAAATCCGTAGTGAAATAAAACTATAGTCATATTTCCAAGCTTCAAATGTCTTATTTAGTTATCGGCAATTTTCCTCGCTTAAGCCTACTCCAACCATGTAAGGTTCGCTGGGGTCGCACTATATTCTCCAGAGAAAATATAGGTGCAGTACTTGTTCGTAGCAAGGCATGTAGTAATAATAACAATGAAACAGTTTTGGAAACACGACATAGTTTCACTGCCTTGCTGAGGGTTTTTTTAAAAATAAATGGAATCGACCCATGAAAGTCCTTATTCGCGGTGAAACCCTGTCATGATCCATTAAAACTTCCCAAAAACAGACCTACCCCTGTAGGATCCTACGGATTAAGAAATTAAAATAGGATGTTTTTGTAGGGGCGTCGGAGGGTTTTTCAACGACTCGACGACGAATCCCATTCTCGGGGCTAACGCGCTCAGCTGTTGAGCCCACGTCTCGTTGACGCGTGGCTCATAGACCGAAACCTCGCGCGGCACGGACAAGGTTCATTCATAATATCATACAGCTGTCTTGGAAGCGGTGGCTTGGTTTTCGTTTATTTTGTTGTGGTGATACTTATAATATTATGTTGGCTTCGTCGTACTGACGCTCACTCACACATTTATGTTTATTTCTTTCCTTTCCGAAGGGCTCGGAGCTATTAAGGAAGTCTGAAGAGAAAAAAACTTGACGTGACTGTCGGTGGAGATATCACATTGGGACGCCTGCTGTCTAAAAGAACTGAAAGCAATTAGGAGGCCGGAAGAAGAGCCGAGATTGGGAGTTTCATCCGTGCACATATCTCCTCTGTAACCATCGTGGAGACGTGTGGGAGAGTGGGAAGTTTTCGCCTTTTAAAATCGGTCAGAGAGGTGGTGGTGGTGGTGGTGTGCTGTGAACTCAACCTACACTGGACTGACTGATATATGCATATATATGTTTGTGTGCACATATTAATATACAACTATCAGTCTATAGTACAGTCTAAAGTCGATTTGAAAGCTGGATCCCCTCTCGTTGATCTTTGACTTGATAGACAAGGGGAAATTAACATGACATCTTCAGCGCAGGCTAAAAGTAAAAGGACTCCGCTTGGGGCCTCCGGCCCGAGGCTGAACACACGACGATACTTTTGGCTAGTTATAGGTTACTATCTAGTGACAGTGTACCTCCGATCCGCCCGGGCTGACACTAGTCCCAACTCACATGGGGATGCTGCCGGTCCTAACGGGCTGGCGGGGGCCGCCGGGCAGAATTTCGAACCCACAATCCCCTCCAGTGACCATCACGGAGCCACCCACCATGGGATACAAATTACCAAAGTGGACTTTGAAGGCGTGGAAACACCCTTCATCATTGCCCTCTGGATCTTCTGTGCTAGTTTGGCCAAAATTGGTAAGTTGGAAATCTCACTGCGTAACAGCCTGTGCATAGTGCAACTCCAAAGTTTTTTTCCAGCCCATACAATGTGGTGATACTGCGCACCAACTTCATTCCCCGCGAATTTTGATTTTTTTTGAAATTTTGTCACGCTTGGGTTAGTAAGACTACAATCATACATCATCCCTCTGACAAAGTGAGGACACAGAAATGCTTTCTCAAATTCTGGGAGAGCAAAAATGCGTTAAACTCGGCCTGAGAGGAATATCTGGGGGGGGGGTGCAAGAGAGTGAGATGAAGCTCGTATGAGCTCAACTTAAATGAAGCTCGACAATTTAATAAACCTTTCCTAATCGGCATGTGTGCTGGGCTATACCTTGAATTTGTCCTCAAACTTGTAGCCACAATTCCGCATTGTGGCTCCGCTGTACGCAGTGCATGTGTATGAGTGCGTGGGGAGGGAAGGAAAAGCCTGGTAGAGTCACGTCAAGTTTCTCGTCCTTCGACGAATATGGAAATGGAAGTGGGGATGCGGTTACGACCTTTTTTCCTCCACTCCACACAAATAGCTGTCCGTCTTTTTGTGTGCTGTATGCCTTTTCATGTCCGTTTTTATTCCCTTTTCCATCCCCCTGCAAAATTCATCGAGGACGAGAATCTTGATTTTTCCCAAGCCTCCTCCAGATTTCTTTACTCCCTCACTCGAAGCATGAAGGTGATCTGGAGCGTTGGTTTTATAATGACGCGGTGGTGTGTACAGTGTACACGGGCCTCAACTACGGGCTCCCCTCTTTCCCCACTTTAACTTCTTGCTTAATACCTCAACAAAGTAGAGTTTGACTCGGCCACCTCCTCACGATGCTTCTTACATGTATTTATGTTTCCATCGTGCCTGAAGCAACAAGGTTATTGGTGGTGGTGGTGGTACAGATGTAGTGTGCATATACATATGTAAAATTTTCATTTCTGCGAAACCTTGCCCACCCCCCTCTTTGGGAATGAATGGTTTGGGGTAGAGCTTGTTGTACATATGTACAATAAAGTCTTTTGACTCTCTGAAGGTTTCCTCAGGTGGGACCGTAGTAGTGCCTTGTATACCATTAAATTGACAGTCAGAGAATATCCCTTCACATATACAGAGCCTGACCTAGACCAATAGATTTTGGAACGCGCTGCACTTTCCACATCATGCTTCTCGCCCTGTCTCTCTCTCTCTCTCTCGTCTCTCGTATTTTGTGCAGGACTCACATTAGATGGTCGCCCTTAAACATTGACATCTCACACAGAGAATATGAGCACCTGCAAAAATCTTAGTCTCTATTTTGTGCAGTTCAAAAGGAAACAATCAGATCGTCCAGTGCTCCATTTGGAAAGCATGTCATATCCACATTTTGCTTGATCAAAATCCACACAGTATCCGCAAATCCACTCAAGACAACTCAATCCCACAAGCAGCTGGAGAAAAAACACGGGAAAATTTAAATTGATTTTTATAGACTTTTTATTACTTTGACAACTGATTTTATACACACACTACACAGTATTTTACAATGGCAATCAAGCGCTTTGTCCCTCATTATTGACGCCGTAGAAGAAAGTAACAGAATTTGACAATCAGAAATGTTGGCAGTTGACGCATTATGGCCGAGGCGGGTTTTACAGCTGACGAAAAATAAAAAGCTGGCTTTAGTAGTTTAGTCGTCGATATTATAGCTGTTGTATGCTGTAAATGTTAGATGATGTAGCTACGGCGCGAAACACGTCAGAATTTGAAGTGACCAGAGGTGGAATCTGACGTCTGTCTGACTCCCAACTCCCACATCATACCGTATGGTCATGAGGCTCATGCTGGGCACCATTTTCATATTGTTACATTGAAAATCCAATCATTGTTGGTCATCCAGAGGTATTGGTTTTTCCAAGCTCCAATTACTGCAACTTTGAGGTTGGAAATGGATAATATCTTCCTTGCTGGACTTTTGGATCGTCATTTCAAGCTGAGCCCAAATTTGGAGGTATGAATTTCATTGGAAAATTAGCAAGGGCTTACTTCACCTATCTCATAGTCATGTTCTTGGTCAGAAAGAACTCACCTCGGTGACTCTGCTCATGGCCTCCGGCCATGATCAGAGTCTAAGTAAAGTAATGATTCTGCAGAGAAATGTGTCTGCCATCTTAATCAGGATCTCTGATGAATCAGTGAGAAATTATCCGCAGACCCTTCCGAGAAATGGAGGGGATGAGTCGGAAGTATATAATCATCTCCATCTCCAATTCGCATCATGCTCAGGATCATAATCTTGTCTCTGCATTCATTCCACTCATTACCGTCTTGGATCAGTGATGACCATTGATCTCACTGAAAATCTTTAAGTCTCGTTATAAGAGCTTCAAAAAGTTGTTTGTGGGCTTCCTCAGGCACTGCACTAGTTTCAATGGTCACTTTTATCGCTTGGTAATGATTTGTCTATCCCAGAAGAACTCATTTCTGAGGCATTGGCTCAGCCATTCGAATGTTAGCGTATAATGGGTCGGAAGAAGAATGGGTTGGGAATGGGAAAGAAACAAGACTCATCCCCACAGAACTTAGAATCTATGATAGACTAGAATAGCTCTGCGGTGAGATCATTAGGAGATTTTGAGTTTTATTGAAAAACAACACCTACCTGACTGAGGTGGATGGGACGGCGGAACTGCAGATCTGCAGATTGCGGAGATTTGGAAGTGAGGCCGCATCCTAACATACTTTTGCCTTACAAGAGGACATTCTCAAGTGTCCGCGGCGCACAGCACCGATGCCCTATGAGCGCAGAGCTTAGCCATAAAGATTACCTCTTGCAAAGCAGTAGGTGTAGAAACTCAAGTTCGACCTAACCAGAGGATCCCATGACTCAACGTGTGTATTAATGGGGACTCACTCGAAATCCAAAGCTGGAAAATCCTTATGGGATTTAACATGAAATTTACCAGTTTGCACGTATCCCCCCTTTGCAGCTATTGACCTCAAACTTAGTGACCCTTTAGAAGGGTCAAATCTGAGTTTCCGCACCTACCGCTTTCAGAGAGGCAATCGTTATGGGTGAGCTGCGCGTTGCCGAGGGTGTCGGCGCTGTGCGCCGCGGACACCTGAAAACGTCCCCTTGTATACCAAAGTTGATGGATGTGTGATCATTTATGTGCCATCATGTGGTCATTGCGTGGTGGAACATGTGCCTATGTTCAATGTACCTTGAAGGAGGAGGGGATGGGAAATAATGGGGAAGGTCTCTTGCTTGCCGTGCGTGCTGGTGAAATACGGTGTATGCCGCTGTGTATGTAAGTCCGCGAATTCTCCTCCCAATAAACTTCATGGGAAGGTTAGTTAGAGCTAGGGTTGACGAAATATCGATCTCGACTTCTTGACGAGATATCGGCTGTCTGGTTTTCACAAAACGTCCGGGATAATCGCGATGATCCACCTGTAGTTATTTATCGTTGCCAACCCTAGAGCACAAGGGGGAATCGGCATACCATCCTGTCTCGTTTTAACATTGTTTTGGTGTAGGCCAAGAGCAATGGTGAGTCCGTGCTAACTTCGCCAGTACATCCTATACGTATAGCTGTCTATAGAAGGACGAAATTGAAGGGTCCGAAAAATCGGATACGTAATGAAGGTAGACGGAAGGAGCTTCTCATGTCTCTCTGTAGACGTTTCTTGCTGTCAACTAACTGAGAGTGAGATGAGATGGGGAAGTCTATAATGCCGCTGTGAAATGATGATAGTAATAAACAATTTTCCCACCGAGGATATTATACATACAGCCCAATAGCATCATCTCTTGGCTGACGGAGTCGGGGATAGAGCAAAAGGCGGCCTCGTTCCTCCTCTCGTATTTTTCACCCAAATAATCCGCGAGACGGTTGGCAATTAATGACGCTTCTTCTGTGAGGAGGAGGCGGTTCAAGGCTTCCACAGCTCTCCGTTCACGAGTGTCTACGTGTACGTTTGGGTATGTAATATCATGTATTTGTACTTGTTTAGGCATAAATATGCATGCATCCGTGATATCATGGCATGTTCACATACAGAAGCCCAGCAAAAGTCACTGTGATAACTTTTTAGAGAGTTTTTTCAACATCCTTCCTACCCCGCCGTCCCAGCTCGCCAGATATGGAAGCTGTAAAGTTACTCTGACTGTCCGAGGATTGATTTTTTAAATGTCACACCTACTCAAAGCATGCACTTAAATTAATCTAAAAATACCCTGTCGCAAAACTCGCTATGGCTTAGAAAAGAGCCTCTTCCGAAATTACGGCCAGGTACGGTGAATATTTAGCTCCCACTTACAGTGTGAAGGAGCCCTGCGCACGGTCTCGCTTCAGATCGCACCATTTTAAACTTGAAATAATCTAAAGGAAGTGGAGGAGGATCGTATTTGAAAATGGTGCGTCTCATCCTACTTTTTGAAGGATAACTTGGGGTGAGTATAAAGAAGATTCCGTTTGCCGATGCCTTGGTTCTTGACTTCTGGCAGGCTTTTGTACATATGAGCATGCAGATGTGGTTGCGTGGAGTTGCTAGTACGCACTTGTGCGGGTTTTATATATATACTCGAATGTGGACGGTGTGGTACGCGCATGTGTGATTATTTACCTCCGTTTAGAATGCAGGATGACGAGGGAGCAAATGATAAGGGACGAGAGATGTTGGAAGATGATGCGTATTATATTAATGAAGATTAGGCTAGGCCAGTTAGCACGCCAAATCACCCGCCACACCTCCCTTTATACTATAAGCCACTTGGCATTCTCATCACGGCACGCACTATTTTCACGGCTGTGTAATTGTGCGCATAGCAGTGGTGGTGAGGGTGATCAGAAAGCATTTTGAGACTGGAAATAATTAGCACGTGGCGGAGGGCTGTAGTTAACCCCAAAACATTGAGGAATTTTTCCTAGCACTCAACTCCTATGAACCACGCAAATAGCACAATCACACATAGACACACACACACACTTGACTAAAAGTCGACCCGCTCTACCCCTTCATCATCATCTACATCGCGTCCCCTCACTCACTCACTGTGCGAGATTCTCTTTTGTTATGTTACGTTGCTGCTGCTGGCACACTGCCGTTATACGAGCCAACGGTAATTTTTCCCTCCGTTTACCTCTCAGTTAATCGTATGACCATTGGGCACTACCACCAACCACCACCGCCACCATTACCAACTACTTCAACCACTCCGCCAGTGCGTAGCTGAACATTTGTATGTGAGGGATTTAAAGCTGTGGCACTTTACGCCGAGACCGTGCAGGTGCACCCTTTGAATACAAACAGACTGTATTATGATGGAATTGATTTTTGTCGCCGCTATTTGGTCACACACTAAAAGTCCCTGTCCATCCGCCATTAGCATGTTGTTGTCTCCCCATCGTCGTTGCTCCAGTATGGTCGGGTCAATTATGCTATATTATGTACGCCGTGCTCAAAATGCAGTCCTGTCATTTGAAATGGGAGTCGAATTTTTGCGAACTTCCGCTGTCCCCCAGAGACGGTCTCAGTAGTGGTCTACTGGGTTGCTATACCTCTAGCCATGGACCTGGCATTGGAATGTGTACCGTAGTGAGAGTAAATCATGAATGATCCCATGTGATGTACACATACAGAGATGCTGGCCGTCCTCTTTCCCCGTAACCCAGCGTGCATAAATGCGGATTCGTGTGGAGCAGGTGCTGCTGCCATATAGCGAGACTGAACTTTGAGTGATTTTCCCCCTGTGGATATGTACAGGCCGTGGGTGGGGATGGAGTAGTATGACTCTGTCTGTATTTATTTCTCCTCATGTTGTTGAGTTTTAGCCAAGCGTAAAGTTATTGACCTCCACAGGGAAGTTTTTCCAAGTAACAATGCTTACAATTGGGAGGTGAGAGACTGACGGGTGAGTCGTTCAGGACTGCTGTTACTGGGATATGCGGGTAGGTTAGGTGGACGTGGAGATATATACGTGGGACTTATAGTGGGGATGATATAATGCTGTAATATGGTAATAATGATGATGATATAACAACGTGGAGTCTGCACAAACACTCAGTTGCAAACCTCACGCAAGTACGGGGTATTCAGACAGGCTCATGCACTGACGTGCGCTCAGTACGTACAAACATACGGTCACACATACACTGCTCGGGCATACACATACACACACGCAATCGAATATTTATAGTCGCGTACATCCCTCACATACGTGCGACGTACTGCTGCTGATTCGCTCATAATAATTTTTTTGCACAAGTAATATGGACGTATAGGTAAGTCGAAGCAAGAAGGCATGACCATATAGCTGAAAGGTGTTGTTGGTGCGGATGTTGAAATCCCTTTTTTGCCAGTGACTATATATGTGTATGCGTCTGTCTGTCTGAACCAGTGGTAGCTGGACAGTGTTAT
>WJFA01003753.1:0-12099 GCA_009870155.1 Pseudobourletiella spinata | reverse complement strand
CTGAGAATAATTCATTGGGCCACAGGAAATCCTTTCAAGACGACCGGGTTGAACGATTATTCAATATTTTCCACATCCTTGGAAACGACGTAAAACCGTAGAATCTTATTGAGTCAAGCCTAGCATATCAACTCTTTCGGAGAGAGCTATACAGATGAAGTACATCTAGAATACTTGAAGAAATCCTTGTTAGTGTAGCTTTAGCTCATGAACTCTCGATATCATGACCAGTATCGACGGACGGCCCCATCTGCACTGTTCAGTTCGTCCCTCCCTCAGTATATTTGAAGGAGGCATTAAAATTTTACTCGGGAGCAGGCGGAGGGTCCATGAGGCCGCAAGGGAAATCAGCTGACTGGACGTCTAAGGTGGAAGATTACAGGGCCATCCGAAGGCGTTTGGGAAATCCAATAAATCTCCTTTTCTTCTCCGCTTTCTTCAGCTCAGATTCGTGAGAGCGCCCATGACTTCTAGGATCCCCAATCCCACCCTCCACCCTAACTCTCTCTCTCTCTTTCTCTTTCTATTCTACCTCCGATCATTCGCGGAAATAAAAGATGTCTTAAACAATACGTTCCTCCGTCCACCCTGATGGATAGCTTCCTTGGATAATTGAGTGCGAAATTCCAAGGCTGGTCCTTCTTACCTTAACCCGTACGACAAGGTCATCCATATTGTTCTCCTCATATATGTGAGCTTTAGACGTCTGGACTGGATGACTAAACCGGACCCTTGTGTCTCTCCCAGTAGTATGCTATAAAGAATGGCAGACCTTGGTGGCGCGACAATGGGCTTCGACGAGGTCATGGTACATCCCTTTGAAAATTTTATGGGACTGCTCACAGAAACCGGATCCTAAAGTTGGGTTATCCTCTGCTAGAGGGGTGAGAAGCCATGTGTAATAGTAATAACTCAAACGCACCAACAATTTCCTATTTTCCCTGTAGAAGTAGTAGTACTGCGTAGTAGTAACTGTAGTAGAAGATATAGCAGTATTAACAGTAGTAGAAGTATTAGTAATAATAGTAGCAGGATTAGTAGTTGGTTGTCTGCTGGATGAGATTGAAGTGGCAGTTGGTGGGCTTGGAAGGAAATTAGGTCGTCGATCAACCCAAAGGAGGAGGAGGGGGACGGTCCGAGAATTTATGAAAAAGTTCCCCCTCCCCACACACAAATGCACATAAATACAGGCACTCACGCCAGTTCATCCACATGAACCATTATATTGGGAGTGAGACTCCTCAAGGCGAAGTCTTCCCTTCCTTCCTCATCTTGTTCTGCTCCTCTCCGCCCCCCATTTTCCGCTTCCCCTACAGTGGGGAATGCTTCATAATTAATAAGGCAGATTAATTTTGACGTGGATCACAACTGGAGTGGCGTTAATCTCCAGGGTTCCATGCATGTTACTTTAGAACCACCCACCATTGAGCCCCATCGAGTCCATCGGAGAACACTCGGGGAATTAAGAATATACTTGACAGAGAGTAAGGGCTATTGGAAGGAGTGGGGTGGGGGCTCATATCATATCATGATTAACTGCAACAGGTACAACGTTGTAATAATTACTACCCTCTTTCCCGCTGACTTTGAAAAGCTACCAGGTCCTCGTCGTCATCCATCCTGGCTTTCCTCTAGACAAGATCTCGGCTCCCCTCCTCATGGGCGGCTCCATTTCCTCCGTTACTGCTCACCCTACTTAGAATCTGGATTCAAGGACTTCCCACATTTTGTAACTCTCTTTTGTTGTGTTGAGTCAAAACCTTATCCTCCGACTCCTTCCCCCATTCTCATCTCTCCGTAAAGGTACCTATGAACAGCCCTCCACGTGAGCATACACACTTTGAGCTTCCCGTACCCTATTCTCTGGGGCTTCACCACAACAACTCCCACAGTCCGTATCGCTGCTATCCCTGGACACGGAAAGTCAAACAACAGATGAGGTTTATGTAGACTCTAGTACGGGAGAAAATCCTGAAGATCCCGCAAGAACCTTCTTATCCAACATCAGCAGGATTGAGTATACTGATGGAGTTTTCCACATTCTATCCATCGTACAAAATCCGACCGGAGATAATGCTAGAATATATTTACACACTTGAAACAACATATTCAAGTCAGGAGCTTCAGCACACTGACTTTTTATCAAACCACTATCACTAATCCTAGTTATTCCTTTTTAGTCTCTAGTGATTTTCCACCTTGCTTATCACGTGCCTCGGGAAAAATCTTATAACCTCCTTGTGGTCTACAGTTTATTCCTTGTGGGGATGTCAGTGAAATTTAATACTTAGAGGGGGAATTAATGTATGAATGAAAGATGATGATGTCGGAATTTGATAGCCATTGTTATGGTGACTCTAACAGGAATGTGGTATTCAGCACATGATCCTGTACCCAAGGTTATGAAAGCACAAACTAAAATTTCGGAATTGCTTATCAATTTTTTCCTCATTTATCCCTCCAGCTACCTAGCTACCTTAGAGACTATTTACTGGGCCATATTACAAGGTTGTTAAAAGGCTGTGGAGCATGAGAGGATCCAATTCCCATCCCATCCCCTCCGTGTCTCTAATATTGATGTGAAGGGGGGGGGGGTGACTATGCGTGAGTCCGGGCCATGATGTAGAGCAAGTCTGAATTCATCCTGGCAGGAGCATCAGAAACAATTGGCAGAGGGATTGATGGGCTCAGGTGCGAAGGCAAACGTCTGATGAAGATTATAGAGACAGAGAATACTAATGCAATGTCACATCCAGCCAGCATGACTTCTGAAGGGAAGAATGCACGTGCACATGTGTTTGAGTTGAGTATATACGTTCTGTGTTCCCTTGCGTGTTCGTACCTGAGAGTTAAAACGCTCCACTGGCTCCCACACTATTGGGGCTCTCCTACCCGTCCAAACTTGACATGTTCATCCCCTGACTCCCAGACCCACATTCTGCCCGTTCAAGAGGGACAATATAATACTTTGAGTTTTAGCAGAAAGACATGCGGAACGCCTCATTAATAATTTCATCCAAATCCACCTGGTTGCCATCTCGAAATTCGTCTTTTTACTGATGAGGATTTATGACTGAATACAGGCCTCCCTCATGGTTATCCCACGGAGAAAATAAATTTATACGCAACCCCATTTTATCCTCAAAGGCATAGTGACCATGTAACCGTGACGTCATTCATTATCATTGTGTAGTGGACAGGTCCTTCTCGCATGTCAGAGCAGATATGAAAGGATTTCAACACTTGCGTGTGTGTGTATGCAGATGTGTGTGTTACGTGGTCGGCTATTAATTCTATCGGCGGCTGTTTCCGGCTGAGTGAGCTGCAACATGAGATTGTAGTGGATAAAGCAGACACTATAGTGGGACATTTCCGAAGATCTCTTATAGTATGATGAAGATACGGCTGATGAAGAGGATAAAAACGTGGGATGCCGGTTATGAAATCTCATGGTTGATTTCCACATAGACACACACACTTTTATTTTCCTCATGCACAGGCCCGCCTCATAGGAATAAATTGCTCCTCACTGTCAGCACCTCGCACATTCTAGCTGTCAAGCCCCTTGTTCAATCTCGATCTCGAGTGTTCTCTGTGTGCAGAGTATTGAAGGAATTGATGATGTGATTGAGAATTCCGCCAAATCTATCCTCACTTCCGTTCAGCAGCTCACAGTGGTGCGAGAACAAAAAACTTTTCCCCACGTCATCCATCCATCCCCACATGCCATGCCGTAAGTCCCCACACATTCACTACGAACCACACACCTTGGCAAAGTTCATTATGGCCCAATTAACCTCTCATAGAGTTGAGAAACTCAACGTGGTAACCTTGGTGGTGGAGCTTATCACAGGGGCAAATAATAATAGTCAAGTTCAATAATGCAATGTGAGGAGAAATGTAGGGGATCCATTGGGAAACTAATAGGACGATGACAAAAGTTGAGAGCAATCAAGTGTGTCAGTCATCTCCTATGAGTTGGAGCTTACACAGCTGTTCCTGAATGCAAAGGCTCATTAGATAGGCTGAGCGACGGCTATATACGAGATGATGACGGTTGGTGGGGGGTTGAAAACTGGGAGAGTCATTTCCGTTGGCCCAGTTTAATAAAGCCGACGGCGCTGCCGGTAAACTGCAGAAAACGGCAGGATGAGAATAGTCTTCAAATGAGTGGGCGAAACTACCTTTCTCCCACCGCACTGATTCCCTCCTCCGAAGGTGCGGCTGACGTCCATGAGTAGTTGTTAAAGTGACCCATGTATTCATCCTGATGGGCCAGAGCGGGCGGGATGTAGCCTTGGGTGAGAAGCTCTTACCTCCCACCATATCCCAGCAATTCCCCCTTAACTGACAAGATGGATGAGGAAGGACGTAAAGTAACAGTGGTTGTGTTTTCCAACTAGGATCGTTCCTGGTAGTAGTAGTAGTTGTAGTAGATGGTCTTTGAGAGTGGACTGTGTGTTCGTCAACTCTATGTGGGCTCCAACACGCTTCCCTCAAATGGGGTTTGAAGTGACGGCGCTCCCGAAAGCCTGTCAGTTCATCGAACCATACATGGTGCTGAATTTAGGGAACTAACCACGAGTGCCGGTACGAGCTAAGAGACACTCAGAAATGACTACGTGTAGATCATAGTCCGATCCCCTCCCCCCACTCCTGCCACTTTAGCCTTTTACATCCAATGCAGGATTTACGAAGGGGGAAGTGGAGGTAAATGAGAAACGATGGATGATAATAAATTAAAATGATGAGGATGCTGATGACCCCTTCCGGATTTTTTTTATTTTTTCTACCCACAAACACACAGTTAATACTGGGCCGGATCCTGAGTGTAATTTGTAGAGCGAAAAAAAATGAGGAGTTTTTCCAGCTGCGGCGTCCTAAACTCGGCGTACTTACTCTGGATCCTGTACATCGTTCAAGGGGTTCAATCCGCCGTGGAAGGTAAGTACAATCTTCGAAAAACTGCTGCCTGCTATCGAATTCTCCTCAACAAAGTCCCGACAATAAAGTTGGAATGAATGAATGTTGGGTTTCATTGCAGATTCGGCATTTTGGCAGGATGTCGGGAGGCGGGCCATTGATGAGGCTCTGGCTGTGGAGAAAAATATGGGCATTGCAAAAAATGTGATTCTGTTCGTCGGGGACGGAATGGGGATTGCCTCCATCACTGCGGGGCGGATCTTCAAGGGACAACTCGAGGGGAAGAGTGGAGAGGAAACTTATCTCGGCTTCGAAAAATTCAAAAATACCGGCCTGCTTAAGGTTTGTAACTTTTTCTAGATTTTCCTTCTTCCACTATCATTTTCTGTATAGGCCACAAGACTCTCGCATTATTGTCGTGTAATCTGAGTGGATAATAATCCTCATCATCCTCATATCATTCCACTAAATCACGAGAAATCCCAATGTTGATATAGTAGAAACAAGTTCAATTTTTTGAAGTGGTTTTTTAAGTAGAGTAAGATTTTTGAAGTTTCCTAAAACGATAACAAAATAATGGAAAAATTAGTCTGCTCAAATCATTATCATTCATTCAGCGGGTTAAATTTTAGAGGGATTTCAACACATTTCATTTCCGATTCCCATCAGTTTTCAAACCCATTGTGCTTCTTTCCCTTTGTAAAAAACAATAGCAATCTCCAAATGTAAAGAGAATACAGTAACATAACCAGCCGAGTGCTAAGTCCCTTACTGTCCATTAGTCTCATCTCAGCTGACGACGTCGCTGGATTTTGTAACTATAACACGTTACTAGTGTAGAGTCAAATGCTGTCATTCACAACGCTATATGCACATGTTGCTCTCTTGCCAGCCCTTCATACTAGGCTCCCATACCCCCGAATAATTACAGGGATCTGGTACACGAGAGCGGAGGTCACACTGGGTCCGTTTCATGGGATGAGGATATGTCGTTGAAGAAAGCCATAGACGAGAAATCCGCGTGCCCCCGGCGATCCATTTATTGCTCAGAGTAACGAAAGTCGTATTCGCCATTCCTCTCAAGAGGGAAACCGAAACCATGCCGTCCAGAAAGTGCTGGAACTCCCCCGCAGAAATTCCGCAGCGCATACGAAGGGAGCGGGAGAGCTCGCTCTAGAAAATCCACGTCTCTGCCCATAACCACTCGGAACATAACTTTGGGACGAATTGAGCACTTCCGTAGTGTTTGTCAGAGGACACATAAACAGGTGTAAGCACGGCTGTGCGTACTTGCGCACACGTCTCTGCCGATCTGTCCGCCGTTAATGGTATTTTTTCCAGCAAACTTTTAACCCCGCATCCGCCGCAGAAGGAGACATGTACACAAAGCGGAGACCTGTGGGATGCAAAGACCAAAGACCAAATTAGACTCAGCCTTACCTCCCGCATCCTCCCAACGTGTACTCACGCACTATTCATTGAAGGAGGTAGACGTCTGTTTCATGTCTCATTCTCCCTTTTTCCCCGGTTCAACTACATGGTATTAACTTCACATTCTGTAGAAAGACGATAGGGCAGGAGTCCGGAGGAAGGTATAAATATCTTTAGTATTAGCCTCGAAAAGCAGACCGAGATAGAGCCTACATGATTACGGTCGTCGTAAAGGCAGTGAAGCTGAGCAATTACAAGCTGTCATAATTATTATGAGGGCTGCTCGAACCACAGAGAGTACCAGCGCCTTATAATGACTCTTTACTATTTGATCTGGTGGGGGACTGTGCATGCGTGAGGAGATAAGGGATAAAAGGGAAGAGAGAGGTGGCTCGTAGTTCTTCCCGTTCAGGCGCCGATGTGCTTGTGCTCTGCAGCCCTCATTTAACAGGGGACAAGAGATTTTAACTGGTGTTAATACTACATGCGGAAAATGAAGCCTGTGGCTCCAAGCTTGAAGGCTACACAAGGGAGACAATGGAAACTCTCCGTCTGTCCTCCTTTCACGCATACAACGAACCCGCTTCTAATCTCCTTACAAGTTACTACGACTTTAGTAGTCTCCAGTGACTCGACGTTATTTCCGTCACAGTCCCCTTGTCATTAAATGTCCAAACTCGCACGCAGCCATGCTGTGACGCCCGTGTGGACCCTCTCACTCAAGTCTACCACAGCAGAGTTGGGAGGCACAGACATATCCATGGAAATTGTAATGAAAAGAACCAAAGGATGTGGACGGACTCCAGTTTTGATGAGCTACATGCTTCACCCTCGTCAATAACAAGAACATTTGGAGGAGGTACGCAACAGACGCTTCCCATGCACTCAACCTTGCAAATATCCACCGTTCGCCCGGAGGATGTCTTTCTTGCTAAGGGAGCAGCACACAGCTACAAGCTATCACTTGCTCAACATGATTCTTAGAGAAAGGGATCTTGTAGGGGAGAGGAAAGCAAGTTTGCAGAGTGATCAAAAGAACTTGTCATGAAACCTTTCTTTAGGGCTGCTCTCAGTAATGTGTGTGTGTGTATGTTTGAGTGTCTGTGTGGGGAACTTGCGTGCTAACAAGGGGACGGTGTCAGGTGTCCGCGGCGCACAACGCCGACACCTTATACAGCGCAGAGCTTATCTATAGATATGACCTCTCGCAAAGCAGTACGTACAGAAACTCAGATTTGACCTCGCTAGAGGGTCACAAAGTTTCAGGGTCAGTCCATTCAAAAGGGGGCAGCACGTGCGAACTGAAAAATCCCATGTTAAATTCCATAAGGATTTCCCAGTTTTGAATTTCGAATGATGTTTGAAAACAACCTACTAATGCGCCTGCTGTCGTTGTATCTGAGTTTTATCCAACTTCATGGCTAACAAAGCCTATAATTTTACATTTTCTCTAAATTTCACCTCATTCAACTATATTTTCATCTCGTAAGTAACTATGTGCACTAATGGGTACTCACTAGAAATTGAAAACTGGGAAATCCTCGTGGTACTTAATATATGATTTTTCAATCGGCACGTACCTACCCTTTGTACCTAACAACCTCAAACTTTGTGACCCGCCAACAGGGTAAAATCGGAGTTTCCGCACCCACTGCTTCGCGAGAGGTTTTCTCTATGGAAAACCTACGTACTTAATAGGGTGTCGGCGCTGCGGGCCGCGGACACCTAACAATGTCCCCTTGTAAGTTAGTACGGAGACTTTGACATTGGGAGTGGAATACACAGGACCAAACGTCCCCATTACTCACCCATCCTATGTGTGAACGGTGTGCTGGCCCCCCTATTGTGTAGGACATATGGGGAAGCGGATCCCCGAGGGCCCACTCCAATTCTGCCTGTTCCAAGGCTCAATAATACGGGTTGCACGAGCGGGACAACAACATTTTCCTCCTCCCTACACATTCCCCTAAATTGCCGGGTTTCCGTGTTATGCACTCCAAGTACTCTCCGTCATCTTGTCCATGTTTAGCAGAGCAGAGCAGGCGGGGTTGGAAACAAGTAGTCCGCCTCCGCGCCGCCGGCCATTTTTCAATATCGTCTGCCAAAGGTCGGAGAGTCCGTACATGTTCCCGAGTATAGTTGGGGAGATAGAACAGGGAATTATTCCAACATCGGAAACACAAGGAGACCTGTTTTGGGAGGGAAGACCCACCGAATCAAGCTTTATGTCTGGGACACGTATATATCTATGCTGGAGTCAGACCCAACGTGCCTCCGCTCTTCCCAAGTTTTTCCAAGTAGATGTCTTTAGATCATATGCACTGCATAAGCTAAAAAATTGATGCACGACTCAAGTTCAAAGTCCAGTCACTCTAATCAGCACCACTCAGTCAGCAGGGGAGGGCGGTAATTTAATCTAGATTATAGATAAGGCTACGGATTACCGTAGTCTGTAATCTGGTTTCAATTTTAGCAAGAAAGTAATCTGTAATCTCGCCTAAAATTTTATGGGAAAGTAATACGCAATCTAACTCACAGATTACAAATAACTTTTATACACATAAGACCACAAGCTAGTTGTATTTTGAGGTGACCAGTGCAGTGGCAACTGGCAACTAACTAGAGGGCCACTGTGTGGACGTATTGGAGAACTGTTCGTTTCCAATGTTGTCTATCGTATCCTGCTCTACTTACCCTCCCTAAAGGGAGGATGACAACCGTTGAAAAACCATCACACATGGTTTTGATGTATCCAGATATTTATTTGTATAGTTATTATATTAAAACTTACGGTATTATATTAAAACTTGGGCGGGTAACAAAAACCGGCATTATGAAATTGGCAAAAAATCTCGAAAGAGGGTATTTTTGTTGCCCACCACAATTAATAAATTAGGGCGATTGGGACACATCCAGAATTTCAAACCCAAATATGCACTAAAGGACCCTGTTTTTGAAGTTTAAAGCAATTCATTTTGAGCACTGTTAGTCATGTTAGGCTAGTGGATTCAAACTTTTTCAGCTTTACTTGCTGACAAACTAAAAATGAAGCTTAAATAACTGTTTTTAGTTTTTACTGAATTTGAAATTTAAACCAGTGAAACTAAACTTCGTAAGCGGTAATCTGTAATATATGAGGTGATGTGATTGCATTCATCTGTGCAATACGAAAGATTTCGGTGCAAGTAATCTGTAATCTGGAAAAACCAAAGCGATGAGTTATCCGTAATCTGGAAAGATAACAGCGATATGTAATCCGTGATTTAAGAAAAAAATAGAGTAATCTGTAATATACAATGAAATCGAAAAAGTGAAGGGATCTAACATGCAATCAGATCAATTGGATGAACAGTCCCGTAACAAGATGATCATCAAACCCTCGCTGATCCGTTGATTGCCAGACCCTTAACATAAGATGCTAATTAGTATAAGATATACTCAGGGCGCCTAGGCACTTTAGCAGTGAGTGCTACTGGAGCTACTGAGGAAAATAGGCACACAGCCCGGTGACAAGGAGCCCTGCAATCTCATTGATTCCGCCTTCAGCCCATTCTAGTTCGTTCAGGTAATTAAGTGAGAATTACCACCCGGTTTCAATCACGTAAATTTCCCTTGTCTCACGTTCACCGAGATTCATATTGTTAGACATGCGTAGGGAAAGCTTCCGAAAGATAAGGCACCTCAAAGTGACAGGATCGAGAGAACTTTCCTGCTCGCGGCGAGCCAATAAACGGGCTTTTGCAAAGAGTGAAATCTTGGGCGAAAGTTCGAACTTCAAGTTGAGATTATAATGTAGTGGCTCACCCTATGCGCGTATGTGTGTGTGTCTGGATGGAGATCTTGTATGAAGCATGGAAGTGGAGGAGAAAGAAACAGAGAGAACGAACTCTCCCTTGGATCCTGCAATAATCCAATCCCTCCTACAGAAGCTGAAAGGATTGAGGGGAGGAGCGGGAGGAGCACAGGGCTGGAATGATGTGCTTATACGCTCTTCCCCCAACTCTTTTTTCTCGTACAACTTCTTTTTTCTCATGTCTATACATTATTAAATACGACCATGACTCGTCAGTCCCTAGCCAAACAGTAGCACCTCCACCATGGGAGTTTCCACGTGGAATCCACATCCAAACACACACACACACACACAATGCACGCACACATAGAAACATACACATCTACCACGGCTCCTGCGGCCCTTTCTCTTGACTGACTCCATCCCGCTACACCCAACAGTATGAATATAGCTCTCGGTCTTTCCTATCTATCTTTTCTATGCTTCTAACTCACTTCCCTTTCTCAACTTTTCGACATTGGGTGAAATTTGCACAAAATCGATGAAGAAAAGTTTCTCATCAGGTTAGCGTTACGGAAATAGTGGAAAGAAGGTTGGAGGATGCTCACCGAACCCCTCTCCCCTCTATTGTTCCCCGTGAAACCGTCTGGACGCTAATACGGAGCGGTATCGTAAACCTAGAAGAGTGGGTCCACGTTCTGGTGGCCATTCGGACGCTAAAAAAGCAGGCCGGGAATGAGGAGTCGCTGGGGCGGATAAAACTATCAAACTCTTGGATGATTATAGGAATATGTATTTCCTGCCCACTCCGGCAACTGGACTTCCGTATGCTTATCTTTCCCATGTTGTCATGTGTAAGGTCGTGTATCTTTGATGATTGCCAAAGTAGTACTACGGAACGGAGAGGTTCAGATGCTTCGCGGTGGACTCTGTGACTGTCACAATAACTCCTGTTCCCCGGCGCCGTCGTCCTTGACGGCATGGCTCCCCATATTCTCCTTACAGTGTAATTTGTTTGGCGGGCTGGTCGGGATGGGGGGTCCTCCACTGGTGAGTGAACGTCGTATAGGTGCCCAGAGTATTGCTAATGTAAGAGGCTGGGGTAGCAATTATTTTAAGTGTTCTTCTTTCTCCCCGTCCACGGAGTACAGGTTTTCAGGTTTCTTAGGGAACTTAGGCCTCCTCCAGGGCTAAGTCTGACGACATACGTGGGGCAGCTGCTGCTCGAATTTACGGATCCGACAGTGAGGATCGCGTAATTTCTCTTGCCACACTGCTCTCTTCCTCTGCTGGGATAATTCGGAGTTTGATGGCCTCCTCAGCTCCAGTAAATTCTGAGTTTGATACTCCCCTCAGCTTCACCACATTCATAGCTTGGTGTTCTCATCAGCTCCACCAGTATATTATTTGTAACTTGTCGCACGAGGTAATCATATTATTTGGAAGTCATGAGAGTTCGGCCCTCTGGTTGGTGGGGGGAAAAGTGACGGCATTAGCCATCACCCTGTCGGGAGAATATTATTAGGTGCTCAGCGTCCCGACTCATCGGGAGACTGTCATGTGGCGAACCAGTGGACGAAGCCGTCAGTACTAACGGATTAAAGGCGACCGGGTGCTTATGAGCGTAATAATGGGAATGAGAAGGGAACTTACGAATGGAAACTCTAATCTGAAAGACGCAGGCTGTCCAGAGACTGCCCAATGTAGTCCATTAACTACCGGGCCATGCTCCCGGCTCCGCCGTTAAGCTACTTTTAGGACTCTCACATCTAATGCGTGAACACACAGGTGAGTTCATGTGGGGACAAGGTCCAGAGTCCCTTAATAACAATAATAATAATAATAATACTGTCCTTGAATGGAGGTTTTACGTCCCTATCAACCTCTGGGAGAGTGTGTGCAAAAGGACGGTTGCTTTCAAGAACCCATCATAAAGCCTTACGTATACAATC
>WJFA01003752.1:0-12101 GCA_009870155.1 Pseudobourletiella spinata | reverse complement strand
CGTGGGGGACACTAACCATGTCCCCGCATTAGTTAATTCAAGTTAAACATGCGGTAACTCCTCGAGGACTTCGCGGGGCATTTGTTTTCTAATCACAATCCACAGAGAAAATTCCATTTGTAAAATAAACACTCGTTAAAGAGTAGCGTTTCTTTGCCATTGCCACCTCAAAATCTCGAGATTATCACTTAACTTTGAGGAAAACTACCAACTTATTTCAATTCCATTGGCCAAACTGAGGCGCTCAAATGCCTAAAAGTCTGCTGCGAAGTGCGGTGCTATCAGCCTCCTGACAACTTTGACTCGGTCCCTTGGCCTCGATCTCATGCTCCGGCCTCATACACGTCCCCTCCCCGATCAGGTCAAGGTCAAACTTGTTCTTGAACCGGGATAAACTGGTAAAATTTGCCGAGCGATCAATCCGACTCAGCTTGACCTCCCAAAAAGCATACGGGCTGAGCAAGACATCCCCCTCGAGGACCTTATTGTAAACGCTAGAGGTAATTGCGGGTCGCTCATGCTTGCTGTCCTGCTCGAAGGAGAAAAACAGTTGAATTTTCGCACTCGGGATCGTATACGTCCTCGTCCGCAGCCGGTAGTACGAGTTCCCTTGGTGAGTCATCTCCACGGTGTAGTCCTTCAGGGCCGTCTCCATCTCCATCGCCTCCCTCTCCAAATCCCCGGCACTGTGGCGGGCCGTGAAATGGAGTCCGATGCTCCGAAACTTGACCGCATCGCAGCAGTCTGGCCCGGAGTGAACATTTGCATAGAGGAACACTGACTCTCCCTCGAGCAATGTCTGAGATGTAGTCAAAGTGGGTGGAGTTAGCCCAAGTGAAAAATGGCGGGAATGGGCCGAGGTGACTGAAGGCACCTTGGATGCGGTAGCGATCCGCGAGCTGAATCGTATTTTTCGATGTCTTCACTTCGTCCTCCATTCGCTGGAGGCGTGATCGGGCGTCGTCGAGGAGGAGGTGGAAACCTTGCTCGGTCGGCAGTTTCTCACCCGTGAGGTCCACTCGGGTCAGATTGCACGTGGCTGCATCCTCCAGCGGGAACATCCAGAGGCGGAAGGAGTCAAAGAGGAGTTTTTGCCGCTCCAGGAAGGTGCTGGCCTGGATGTTGTACAGCAACTGCTTCGTATCCCGCTTCAGAGCCGAGTCTCGGATCCGCACGTCCCCCGCGTTCGTGGCGTGGTTCAGATTTGTGAGGAAATTGGCCAGGGCGGCCTGATCCTTGAACGTCTCCATCCGGTCGTACAGCTGGATCATGGTGGTGAGGGCGTCCTCCAGCTTGTCCAGCGCCCGCGCCATCTGCCGCTCCAGTCCTGTCCCGTCCAGATATTCAACCTCCAGGGCGAGCTTGACATCCCGAATGATGTTCTGAACTTTCCAGCGCTTCACATCCAACGTCACGTAGGACTGGTTTCTCAGAGCTACCGCGACGCTGTCAAACTCCCTCAACATGGCGGCAAGTTCCGGGAGGAGCCGCTGGATGACTTTCTGCTTGTGCTCTTCCAAGCGATTCATCCTTCCCGCCGTTTCCTGCACCTGCGCCGCCATTTCGTCCAGACCCTCGGAATCCTCTTGTAATGCACTTAGAAACTCACCACCCGTGCTCACTATAGCCTGAACCTTCTCTACAAGGCTTTTGACCTGAGAGGGGTCAGGGTCACCGGTTGACCTCTTTCCTGACCTTGAGGCCTCCGCTACTTTGACCTCCTCTAGGAGGACGTAGAGCTGTTTACGGGTCTCGCTCAGCAATGACTCGGATTCTAAGAGGGTAACAATGTTGTCGGACATGTCCAGTTCCCGCGCATGCGCGTAGAGGGAGCGCTCAGAAATGTTTTTCCGACTACTTGCGAGTGCGACGTAGTCAATGACCTTTTGGAATGTTTCCGGGTGCTGAGCCAGTGTATTGTTGACAAACTTGAGGAGGATGACAAAGTTTTTGAGGGCGCGGCGGCGCTGGGTGGTGAAGCGCGCCGTGACAGTTTCTTCCCGCTGCAAAATGACCGCGGGGAGGGTGACATTCTTCGTCGGGAGCTGTTTCTCTTTCGGTATGAGAGATTGCATATTGCTCAGGCCGGAGTTGAGCAGCGCGCCCGCTGTCGCGCCTTTGGGACCCAGAAAACTCAGGACGTTCCCGGCAAGTTTGAAGCCGGAAAAGAGGGAATTTATGAGAATCTGCCGGCGGAGGGCCTCCTGATTCCTCTGAAGGATTTCCAAGTTGCTCCCCTCCTCCAATTTGAGGCGCTGAATTTCGAGTAGGAGCGCATTCACTGTGGAGTTGATCCGGCGCTCTATGACATCCATCTCAGGCAGAATCTCAGTTTCAATGAAACGGTTTGCCTCCTCAAACTTTTGCAGGATCGGGCGCGTATATTCCAAAGTTACGGCTTGGATCCGCGCCGCGCGCTGCAGTTCCGTCCCAGCCTCGTACAGCTGTTCCAGTTTCTCCTCCTCGGACTCCAAATGCGCCCGCATGTCCACCACCAGGATCGGTTCCAGTCCCGATGACACGGAGAGCTTACTGCTCAGACTGGCAGCGTGGAGGAAGGCGAGCGCTTCGATGCTGTCGCTCCGATCCGCGCTCGGGCTCTGCTCCACTAACCTCTGGGACAAATCGTAAATTCGGGATTGGAGGGACTCAAAGTACGGTGTGACGTCCGCCCGGCTCGTTCGGGCGGCTTGCTCAAGCTGGAGGAATTCCTGGATCAAATCTGACGGTTTGTACGCGTCTGCAAGCTCCGCCGAGTTCTCCATCCACGTGACAAAGCTGGCGAGTTCATCTCTCGTCCACTCATGCGCCGCCCTCATGGCCTCCGCCTTGAACCTTAGCACTTCCGGGATGACGGTCCGGATGGCAAAGTTTGGAGCGCGGGGCTGCGCCCGGTTATCCCCATTGAACTTCAAGGGCTCGTGGTCAAATCGGTGGTTGGGGTTGATGGGACAGACAATCCAACTGCCAGAGTCGTTTCCCGACCCGCGGGTCGTGGGGCGACAGGTGAAAATGTCCGACTTGGTGTCCGCCATCCTGAGGCCGTGACACCAGTTTTTGAAATTCGCCACCTTCAAAAGCCCGCCGTGAAGCCCTGCCCCCCCTGTTTTCCGAACGCTCGTGAGATTTCCCGGGGATTCCGGATCCGCCGCTATCAATTGAATCCGACCAGGGTATCCTCCGATCCCGGGACTCCCCGGCCGCCGGAAATTGTTCGGGTACACGTGGTCATCGAGGCAGCAGGAGCGACCTTGGACCGGAGAAGGGCTCAAACATCGGAAATTGTGGAGGTAGAGCAGCCCCGTCCTGTAGATCCTCCCGTACACATCTTGGCCTTTCCCCCCGCGGCCGCCATTGGAAATTATCCTCAGCTGTCCATAGATTTTATCCACCATCCCGAAAAAGTTGGCCCCATTCTTCCCGGGAAGGCCCGCAAGTCCATCCTCAGCCGCGTTCTCCTGGGGACTCCGGTAAAATGGACCTCCTTGACCCGTCAGGTCCACATACTGAGGCTGCGGCGCTATCAAATTGGGCGAAATCACGTAGAAATCCGGATGTTTCCCCAGTGACGTACTATTGAAACTGGTGTCCATAACAAAGCTGTAGGCTGCCAGAACGGTTATGCGCCGGACTGGACCTCTGAGGCAACTCAAGACTTGACTAAGAGCCACGGTTCGTCCCACAACTCTCAGCTTGTCCTCCTCCTCCACTTCGCAAGTCGGCTGTGCGAGGCTGTACATAACAATGTTTTTCAAATAACGGAGACTCAAGTCACTCTTTGTAGACTCCAACAAGGACATTGAGTCTGCCGCCATCAGCGATGGCAGCGCCAAAACGGTCTTAATACGTCTCAAAATTGGAATCATATCCCCTTCAGTCCAGTCAATTTCTACCAACTGCTGGGCGGCCGTGAGATTGGCATGCGGCGGGAAACCTGACAGGCACTCCTTTAACTCTGTGAGAAAGACCATCCATTGGTTGAGTCCTGACAGGTGGCGGACCAATGGGCGAAGCTCGTGGGTCCAGACCGCAAATTTTCCCGGGTTGACAAATACGCTGGGCGAGACTGTCCTGAGGAGTTGGATGCTTTGAGCAATGCTATTTGTTAGCCTGAACGACGTGGGCAGTGTAATGTTCAGGTCATCCAATGCCCCCTGAAGGGCCTCCGCAAAACCCTCGCCAGGCTCAGGAGTCTCGGCGAGTTCACTGAACTTGGCCTTGGCACGAGCTATTGAGGCAGCGTACTGGATTGGATCCGTCGACAGTCCCGAATTGCTGTTTGTGACGTAGTAGCGAATCAACCTGGTGGCAAGCCGCTGAGTGTCAAGTTGAACTGCGCGCGTCAGGCTTGCCAACAGCTTGAAGCGGAGCAGCTCGTGGGTGTCCACCAGGTAGTCCGCCACCCTGTTGAGCAGGTCGAGGCAAGAACTGGCATCTACTGAAGGAGTGACGTACTGGAGCCACAGTAGATTTTCCGCAGAAATGGCCTCCAGCGCACTCGTAACATTGGGCGGGGCATCCATTTGGACGAGGACGTCGTGGATCTTCCCGAGAAACTCCGGCGCATGCTCAGGGTGCATGAGTGGGACGGAATTGAGTGTTAGATTTCGCAAGGCAAAGGCCCCTTGCTCCAGTTTCTTGTAAAACCTGAGCGTCTCCTCCACGGAGTTGTCGACGTCGACGTTCCGAAACCCGCTCACGCGCGACGTGAAGTGCACAAAGAAATCCTTGGTGAGCCGGTCCAGCTTGCCGTGCATGAAGGCCGCGTAGGTTTTGAAGAGGTGCTCGTTGATGGTCTCGCTGAGCCTTGCCAGCTCCGCCGTGGCATTCCCAAGATGGCTCGCAAACTGCTCGGACGGGGACGGAGGCTCAAGTACTTCCGCGCCGCCGTCGGACGCGAGGAGGAGGCGGAGCAGCGTGGATTGATCCCCGAGTTTCTGGAGCGTGACGGCCATCATGCTCAGGGGGATGCCGGAGCGCTCGACCAAGGCCTTTATCCGACGGACGTCATCGTCCAGCGTGAAGTTGTTGGAAGCGGCGCGGGAGAGGATGGATTCGAGCTGCTGGCGACCTTCGGTGATTTGCTGCTGGAGCTCCAGAATCCGCGGCAGCCCTTTGGAGTCCGTCTGGGGCAGGCGGGAGATTTTCTTCGTGTAGTAGTCCACGAGCTTGCTGAGGAGACTTCCGATGCGCCGGTCCATGTCGTCCTGCAGGATCTCCATGATTTTCGGCACGATGGACTGGCCGGCGACGGCGTAGCCAAAGTCCTCCGCGGACGTCGCGACAAAGTCTGTGCCGTTGTGAATGACGGATTCGATCTCGCGCTTGTTCACAGCCATTTCCGTCATCTCGCTCAGTTTGCCCTCCTTGGTGGGGACTCGGAAGAGGGCGATTCGCTGCGCCCGCTGCTGCTGCTGCTGGTTTTCCGGTCCGTGGAGGCTCAGGATGGAATCGAGGAGGATCGTGGCTCGTGTCACGTCCTTGTCGTCTGAAAAAACCTCGGGCAGAGACTCTGAAAATGCCACATAACGAAGTTAAAACGAGTTAAAGTCATAACGAAGTAAAAATTACAGCCTTAAATTTTGGCGGGAAAACTTAATATTTCAAAGTAATTTATTAAATGGAATTCAACTAAAGAACTTACGAAACTATAGAACTTAAAGAAAAATACGAGAAATGGCGCTTGCAGTTTCAAACACTCACTTTTAAAGTCCATCAAGAAATTGCGGATGGCCTGCACGACCTTGTCAGACTCCCAGGCATTGTCCACTTTCGTGGCCACCAGCGTCACACTCCCACTGAACACGGAGACGTCCCGAATGAGTCGGAGCGTGCTTTGAATCAGATTTAAAAAATCCGTGCCCGTCTCCCCCGGCTTGACCGAAGAGTAGTTGACGACCAGGACGATCTTGACAGCCCCAACCCGGTCCACAATCTTCCGGATGAAGATGCTATTCACAAACTCAATGAGCGGTCGGGAATGGCGGAAGCTGGGACAGTCGTAGACACAGAAATTCCGCTCCTTGTCCGTCATGAGGGCGGGCACTGCCTTGGGCACGTGGGCTCCGGTTCGATTCCGCACGTCTCGGATCCGAATGTCCCCCACGTCCGTGGCATTGTAGGCTTCCAGCTCACTGCCGTCCGACGTGAGGAACGTGCCCAGCGTCGTCTTCCCCGCCCGACGATTCCCCACGAGGAGGATGCTGTCCAGGCAGTCGTCGTCAAACTGGATGTACTTATTGCCCACCTCGAGGAGATCCAGCGCCTGGCGGACGTCCGAAAGCACGACTTGCCGGGAGGCAACATCTGCAAGACACCACCTGTCACGCAACGCAGTGGAACTTGACTCACAGTCTATGCTAATTTACATGATAAAAGTACTTACCACCACCACCTTTAGGCTGGCACTGAATGAGAGTTATCGGGATGCAAATGAGTAGTAAGAGCCTCGCCGATCCCATACTCCACATTTGACCCCACAAAGTTACGCCGGGTAAATTGATCGTCCAGTTGGACCCACACAAGGTGCCCTTACAATAGCATTTTCGGCTATGTTGAACTGCCTGGCCTCAGGAATAAATGACACTTAAATGATGAGTCGAGTGTTCCCAAGTTGAACTGGCAGAAACAATGGGGGTATAGGAGCGAGCAGTAAACTGATTGTTGGACCAGTTTGGCTGCCCCCATCGTCACTGGCGGACGGAGATCTGCGCACGTACTTGCCTGTCTTGAGATGATGACTAACATATGTAGAGGAACAAACAAATAATGGAGTTCAATGCCGGCACACTCCCGTAGCTATTATTTACGTATCCGCTAGTTTACTTATGGGTTACTCATAATGTGTATGTCTTGTGTTTACGACTCAACAAGAACCTCGAGGAGCAGGTTATTCCCTTGTTGTGGGGAAAACCAGAATTAGCGGGATGGACGATGATGATGATGATGATGATGATGATGATGGTGGTGGTGGTGGTGGGAAAAAAGAGTGGAGGATCATTTTTGCGTTGAGCTCAAGTTCAGCAGCAATCGCAGTCATTGGAACTACGCCGCTTGCACGGGGAAATCGCAAGAGGTGTGAGCGTATGATTACATGCAGGAATTCCTTTGAGGGCATTATTACCAAAGCCGTGTTTATGTATGCTTTCAGTGAGTCAGTTTGGATGCCAAAGAGGTATATTAGATCATTATTGGAGACTTGACCCATGAGATTCGCATAACCAGAGCGACGGAAGATCATAGCGCAGGAAATATTGTGAGATTAATATGAGGGAATAATTATTGGATTTTTTCAAGGCATAGAGTAGCATTTGACGTCGTGAAACTGCGCATGCACGACAAGTTTTGTAAGCAAAACAAAAGACATTTTTGGCAATTATCGTGTGGCTATAATTACCAACAATTTTTGGAATTTGACTAAAAATTTACTGTGAAGGGTGACACTATCACCTTGCGGTGAGCCAAGATTTGAAAGTTCGCGGTTGATGTAGGATTATTATTTCCACTGTGAAGTGGAATTCAAGCGGAACAAGAGAGATACAATTAAAAGATAATCGCCCAATGTGTTCCCCGGACTGAATTTCCGAGAGAACTCTGTCGTGGGGCAAATTGTTATGAAATGGAAACAAAACACTTGACATCGAAACCAGTAATTGAGCTTGAAATTCCCGCCAGCAGCGTGAGGCTTCGTTGAGTTGCGATAGTTGAGCGAAGTCGGAGCGTACTCGATGACAATTAATGCTATCGGAGGTGACAACGGTGGATGGAATTATTTAGTATCCCGTGTTATACCAGCTGACAAATTGTTTGGCAACCAACCACTCATCATCCCCACCTGTCGACAGAATATTTAATTGGAAATGATTCTAAAGGCACTCTCAGAGCTGTGGGAAACTCTATCATCGTTTTTTAATTGCGAGACTTTGGGGGTTCATTGGGAACATTTTGCTCACGTGCCCCAGGAATGTAATTCCCGTGACATTGTTTTCGCAGGTTATCACAGTTCAGATGACAACAAGGAGGGATTCCACTCGCACAAATTTAAAGTGGACATCAAATCATCTCCTGTGGGACGAGCGATAGAAAAGTATGGAGAGCGAATAAGGAGTTAGCGGACTGCCAAACGAATAATTTGTCAGGTGGAAAATTAAAACTATTCGTTTATAATCTCTTGGCACAAGCTATCATTGAATTTAATCAACGGATTGGTACATACCGAGAGTTTTCATCATCAATATCAGGGAATAATGGGGGCGTCATCAGTGCGAGAACCTGAAAATGTGCGACAGTTGCTGTTTTTCATTCCCACTTTTCCACGAATGAGAATAGTACGACCCGAACAGTCTATAGCAACTAATTGTTGTCACATGGGACGTGATTTGATAAAAAAATAAAGGTTTATGAATAAAGTGGCGGTATCATTTTAATACTAATGCGAGGGTGTTTGCGCGAATTCATGCCATTTTAGCTGCGCAAAATGCAATAGGCACAACCTTTGTTTCCATCATCAAGACTTTAGGAGCGAGCCGAGCTGGGGGCGGGAGCGGGGGTAAAAACTAATTGTGCGCAGAAAAGCATTGCGAAGTACCTCAAGCGCACAAATGCCATACACTATGTCATCCGCAATCTTGAGGAAGGTCGGTAGCTTGTTCTGATGTCGTTTTCAATTTTCAAACTGATTTTCCCAAACACCAAGCACGGACAGTTTCACTCCCATTTCCGCATTGGCAAGGATAATTAAACCTTTGTAGTCGGCGTGAAAATGAGAAAGGGTAGCTTAGGAATGCATGAGTTGATGACTTTTTGATGAGTTTTATTTCGTATTCGGATCGTAGGGAAAAAAGGGTAGCCTATAAGTAACACGAACTTTAGGAAAGGGTAGTTACACCGGGTCGGTGATGCGGTGTACAAATTATGGTTCTTTTAATAAGAGACTCTTCCGAAGACGTACTCCTTGCCATTTATCTCATGTTCAGCGACAAAATAGAAGCCTACCTGCATTTGATGAATAAACATTGCTGACAATGGCTAGCACCTGCGCGTCACAAAGTAAAGGACGTTACGTGACAAACTGCCCACAAGAATAAAAAAGAAAGTCGGAAGGGAATCCGGGTCATTCACAGTCTGAAATCCCAGCGAGGATGACGGTTACCAGGGGACTCGTCCAACCGGCGTACTTCTGTTTCAAGATGGCCGACCTCACAAACATATTTCCTCTATCTCTTGATTTCAGGAGTGGGCGCTTACGACAGAAGCAAACGATGACCTCAAAAGTTGTCCACACCATTTTCTTTGCTATTAATTGTGGGAAAGTTATTCATTTAGCCTATGCTTTCGTCCAAAAACTCATCAATTTTAATCCAAACAGTATGGCTGTGCTGCTTCTCATTGCTCTGTGGTGCGATTTGTGTGGGACGGCGACGTTCTGGAGCTCGGAACTGTTCCACCGAGGGATCAGTGAAACTGTCATCTTGTTCAATTCTCTTAATTTCAGTAGTGGAAGGAGTGAAGCGAGGGAGGTCGGTATTCAAAAATTTGGCAATGCAAGTACCCGCGATGACATCTCAGTTCAATTTGCTGGAAATAGGCGAAAAAATATGGGACCATTCGGAAAAGTCTTTGATAAAGCCATGAGCTTTTCTGTTCAGGAATATCTTTTGGTACTTTCACCTATTGGCGTTAACATGTTTCCTCCCGTATATGTGGTCATGATGCTCGTATTTCCAAAGTGGGATGTTTTCGCAACCTCCCTATTTATAGAGCATTCAGGGGTGACGTATGGGATTGTCGTCGCGGCGGAAGTCATATCGTCCATCTACATGGCCAGCAATATCTTGTTCCTATTTTTCTTCGAACTAGCACTGCAGACAACTCATTTGACGAGGCTGGAGGAAGCTTGTGAAGAAATAAGGTAGCATTTTCATACACATTCCCAGGAGTTTTCGATGAATTACAACGAAACTACCCGGTATTGATGCAAATATATTCAGTACATGGAATTGTGGACTCCTTATAGGGGTCATTTGAAGTCTCCCTGTGAAAATACAATGGAATTACTCGATAAGTACGTCAGGATGCATGAGTACATTCACGTCCTCGTTTGCCTCTGCAACGTCCTCTTCAGCAGCATCCTCTTCACGGGGAAGCTAATGGCACTGACGTGCTCCATTTTCGGAACCTTCTACGTCCTGACGCATGTTGGGTCCGGATCCTACATTCTCCTGATATTTTTCACAGCCCTCAGTGTGCAGGCAATACTATTTTACGTCATCTCGTGCAAGAAGTTGTTCGAAGTTCCTGTCGCCATGGAAGAGATGAAGACTCTTTGCAAGTCTCTGGTGCATGGTAACTGTAATATGGATCCGCGACGGGCCACGCGGGAAGAACAAGTCTTCTTGTCCAAGCTAAATGGGTTTCCTTCTATCGGGATCAGCGGCGGTGGATTTCGGAAAATGGACAGCATTTCGACACTGCTCTTTATAGATTTCTATCTTAACCAAGTTATTTCCATGCTTCTAGTTTAAATTCACATGGCTGTGGCATACTTTTTCTGTGGGTCAAATGGTACGCTACAAAGTATGTAATGATACACTAATTAGTAAGACAACCACTTTGTATATCTGCACTTTAGCGCACTTTTAATTTCGCACCTGTGGCTGCTTGGTAAAATAAATTGTCCATATCGTAATTGAGTCAAATCCGGTTTTAAATTTTTTCAAAAATGCATTTTTTGCACATTTTTGAATTTTGGCCAAATGTTACCGAATTGTTTGCATTTTTGCCACCTACAAAATTCATTAATGGCGGTTAATCGCTTCTTTGCCTTTCGAATAAGATCAAAGTGAAGTACCTGTTATTATTTCCTTCAGAAATGGTGGTTAATCAACGCCAATCACGATCTAAAATATTCAACAGAATTCATACTCAGCCGCCAGTATAATGTTAACCACTGCTAATTTTGTACGAGCAATTATTATGAAAGGGATACAGAATACCCGAAACAAATGAGCGAAGGTCTTTTGCTGAGCTGAGGCATACTAAAAGGGGATATAACCAAGAAAATAAGCTAAATTTTGGTATATTTCGAAGCAATACAGTTTGTTATAAAATGATATGTCACTTTTTTCAATCTAGTTTCTGAATCCCTTGCCGCAGATCAGTGATTATGGTACCAATGGAGTCTTGACGCTTTGACAATATGTGAGGTAGCATTCTAATTTGGGTCAGCGCGCTAGTTCCAGAGGAGAAACAACCATGTATTTCAACGTTACCGCAAAGGAAGCACTTTTCCCCCTGCATCTCCTTAAGCATCCCCCCAGGGCGCACAGGCATGAAAGAGCGCGTTCGAAACCACTTTAACTTGAGCTTGAGGCAAGTTGTATCAATATTCGTACAATGTGAAGTCCCACATTGACCCCCGAGGTACTGGCCATCCACACAGCCAACACATTGCAAGGTAGGAATGCCAACAGTTGCGTACTTCGCGGGGCAGTTCAAAAAACTTGAAATCTGGGGCTTTTCTTAGTGATTAATCATTAAGAAACTAAGAAAACTTCCCTTTGTAGGCCCATTTAAAGTCTAATTTGCTGCTGTGGATCTTGAGCAAAGATCTTGAAGCACTTCAAGAAAGACGCGCTAAAAGACGAACCAAAGCACCAACAGGAGAATCCTTGGACCTGGAGGACTAGGAATTTTTTATCTTTAATTTTAAACATATGGCATAATATTACTGATTGTTTCTGGCCATTCATTTGGCATATGGCTTACTTTGCTGAAATCATTGCAAGCCACCAAGTTAATGGTGTGGACTCTGCAACGAAGGCGGTGGGGAAGATTTGGGCGGTCTGGCTCATCGTCAATGCTGATTTCAATGATGTTATCTTCTCCGTCATAGCTCGAATAATCCAAATCAGTCCCAGCTCCGCGTTCTTCACTTTGAGTTTCAGAAACTCCAAACTCTCTGAAGGCTTTTACAAAATTAGAGTAGTTATACCGCACCCGATTTTAAAAAACGCATGTACGTCAGTGGGAATGGACGGTGGGGTGGGTGGTGGTTTATGATGGGGGTTTATGGTGAGGTATTGGGGGTCGGACTTGAGGGT
>WJFA01003751.1:0-12102 GCA_009870155.1 Pseudobourletiella spinata | reverse complement strand
CCCCCACCCCCGGAGTCATGTGCACATACAGTGATGGGAGTACATATACGTACATATTTCATGTGTACATTCCCACTTTCTCTCTCTCTCTCTCTCTCTCTCTCTCTCTCTGCCTCACACATAGACTGTGAAGGGTTAGGCGACAAAGTTTCAACTTTGAGAACAACCTGTAGTTCAGCACTTTTCTTTTACCATGAGCTCTATTTTCGCCGTTGGTGGTGGTGGAGATGATGATGGTGGCGACGACGGCTCCGCCGCCGCCGCCATCGTCGTCGTCCTTGTCTCTCCAAACCCTGGATATCATGCATGGTGACATGGGGAGCAATATCCATTTTTACAATGCACTCATTCATCCTTTGACACGCGGAGGGAGACATGGGCTGACTTTCAAAAAGTTTTCTCTCCTCATCTTCTCCCAACCTCCTCCCTCAACCTCCTCCGCCTCATCTTCCTGCTCTTCAAAGGGAATCCCCCCTCCACTTCTCTCTCTCTCTGCTTCCAGTGTTTGCTCCCGCCATGAGATGAGCCGCCGCATATACATGTATGTGTATACTGGAGGAGTTCCCACGTAGTTTCCTATGTAAATCAACGCATTGTTTGCAGAGTCAACGAACACCCCTCCGGCCGTGCCTCCGTGGAGTGGTTCCAATAAAAAAAAAAAAAGAAAAGTGTATTCAAAGTAGGGAGACTCACTCAAGGGGGGGGGAGATATGGTCGAGGGTTGGATGCTATATTTTTAAAGGGAAAAATCTCATTCCCACGACCAATCAGATAGTCATTGTGCAGTTGACACTGGGCTGGGGAACCCTCACCTTGAAATTCAACAAAATATTTAGAATGGCTCGTTGGCTCTTGCGGTTCGTCGTCTGTCCCTTCCCCGGTCCCGCAGACGAATATTTTAGAGTGCCTACCCGTGATTACGGGCTCGGGATTTGGATCCATTCGAGGGTTTGGCTAGCAAAGGGGGGAGAGGCATGCCGGCTGGACGTGACGGACTGACTGACTCTCAGTGAATGAGGGAATTTGAACGTGTTCTTCTATTAGGGCCCCTTTATACACTCTGTGCAAATTTATTTATTCCTGCATCCATCTTATTTTGGGAGGATGTCAAGTCCAATAAGGGTGAGTAGCTCCGCTGGGAGTTCCCCCTCCTCACGAGCCCATATCAAAGTCTCTTCCGAGCTCCTTGGGTGGAGGTGGATTCAACTTGAGTCTCATTCCCCGCTCAATCGTACAGCAACATGTTGAATTTAGTCTCCCCTTCCCACTCCCTCTGATCCTCTCAATGCAGGGCGTCATGCCTGCGGGCGTATATATGCATGCGTGTGGATCCATGTATGGGGGTGGCGGAAGGATATGCCGGAGCGTGTTGGGCTGGATATCTGTGTTGTGCGCGATTATCCGGGCACAAACAAAGTGTCCGTATCTTACCGGCTTCTTTCACCACTTGGGAGATGATCAGCTCCTTGCCGCACGTGCACGTACACGCATACCTCCGAGAGCTTGCACTCCCAAAGCTTTACCGTGACGTTGGAAACTTGAGAGCCTGTTTTTTCTCTTTGTTAATTACTGCAGTCGAGTTCATGGGGCTTTCCCTCCGCCCTCCCACCCGATTCTTGTAAAAGTGAGCATGCGCCGAGATCTAAAAGTGTAAATGCTCTCTCACCGTCACACGATTCCAAGATCTGCTGGATCAACATACCTTGAGTGATATGGGAGTCGTCAAGGTTTCCCCTTTCCCACTTTTACGCATCACACACGCAGGTACGCACAAATACTCACACTTTGCCAGCCACACGCAAGGAGAAGCACACATACAAATACTACAAAGGTACGCAAACACGTCCAGACCCATGCACATCCACCCACACGCAAACACAAATATCCCAACACAAACTCACACACTTCAACCGGGAGATAACGTGCTCAAGTGCACGTGAGGACTACTTTCTGAGCCATGTATACGCACAGCCGGTTGTCTCCAAGGCTTTCAACACGCTATGTGCACTATGTCCCCCCACTCGAGCTTTTACAGGGGGGCGGATGGGAAATGGTTGAGAACTTGGGATGATGAAAGTCAGAAGTGGCGTCACCACATTCTACGTTTCCGCATATCCTCCGCACGCACGCAAGAAGCCAGGGTCTTGTTGTAGGTTGATCCTCCGCAGCAACAGCAACAGCAGCAGCATCAATATCCCCAAAAATCCTGTCCATCCTCCAGGCTCACTCTCGATGTGCATTTTTTCCCCCTCCTCCGCTCGATAAATAAATTAGTTGGAAGGACTAGACGCTCCGAGTGAATTAGCATTCCACCTCGCTCAGCCCCTCCCGTTCCACATCGTCACTGTACAACTCTTCTGGCAATCGTCATTAGGAAATTACACCATCCCTGCAGGGATTAGCATAAAAGCTTTCCGAGGCGGATTTCATCCCAGTCTCCAGGGATGACCCTTTTAGAATGTCAAATGGAGACTCATAATTTCTTTAGAAAACCAGGAGAAAGCGCTAATCATACTGGAGGACCTCCGCATGTGCGTCGAGCCCCCTGCCCTTATTCTCCCACTGACCTCACGAGGGATTCCTATACACTACCCACATCATCATCCCGCCTCAATTTATTCTTTGGGGAAGCCGGAGGGGCTCGTGAGCGAAAGGGGTAGCTCCATCTCCCTCGGATTCACTACAACAGCAAAGGTTTGGCGGGAGAGTATGAGCATGTTGTTCGCTCATTGAGTGCGGATATACATGTATGTACATACATGTATCTTACACCCAATAGCTACATCCTCAAATAACGTGATTAACTACTTTCACCTAAATCCACCACCAGTTATGGAGCCACACATGAGATTAATGTGGGATTCAAGTGTCTAATCCCTCAAGCCGAACTGAGACATGATTAGTAAATTCTAAATTGGCTTCAATCCCATGCATTATGAGGTAGGACTCGAGCCATGGCCAAGGGACCTTCTCAATCACTCTCTGTCAACTATGGCGATGGGGTTGGCTGCTGGAGGAGGATCTATTTATCATGACAGACCTCACGTCCCACCAGGAATCTCCCTATTGCCCGCCACAGTGTGAGCATGCGGATCGGGTGAACTGATTGACTCCGACAGGCATGTGACAGTCTCCTCAGGTATGGAGACTCAAACTGATTCCCCCATCATACCCGCCCCCCCCTCCCTCCCTTGCTAATCAGTCATGAACCCCGAATCCGCACTTCTCCCGCCTAGGCCACCGCAGGCGACTCTCTGAAGGGGAACGTGGGTTCTCCATCCTTGTTCCTACTGCAGAAGTACGCAAGGATGGCCATAATCATTATCGGTGCGGAAGACAATTTATAATTTGACTCAATATTATTACAACCCACGAGTCAACTTCTCCCCGCATGGTATTCATTCATGCGCACCACTTCCAAGCCCAAGTGGAACCTGTTGGCTCTCTCCGTAGCGGTGAGCTGGGGATGATCTCTGGCAAGTGTTCACATATATACAGTTCTCCCTCCTCGGAACTCCCAGTCCGGAAAGAAATGAGTAAAATGGCGCGCGCGGCTGTGAGAGTGGAAGCAAGTGCGGTGAATAAATTCTTGGTTTCCAACAATCCGAGCCAATATTACAGCTGGAAATTGAGAATTTTTCGGATTTGAAACCCTCCGGGATGACGCTCAATCAGATTTATGAGGGTCATAATCAGTTTTTTCCACTTCCCAACGAACCATACCCACTTGGTTGCCCTTCCGATCAGATGTGGAGAGGAAGCTACGGCGAAGGCTTCCCACAGCAGTCGTGCGGATTATTCATTGTAATAACAAAGTCGGGGAGGGGGAGGCGGGCGATGCGTGGGTAAAAGCCTGAGAGATCTTTCTCCACTCACTCCTGAGTTTAGCAGGATGGAAAGTGTATGCAAGGAGGGTGAAATTTTCCAGTCGTACTTACTTGTACACACACATCGACATACTTGGATACAACTCCCGTGCATATGTTATAAATGGGTTTAATTAACTCGGTTAATTGCTCACATAGTTTGGACTTGAACTGGATGTAGGTCCTGGAATTGGCATTTGGCAGGGGCCACAGCCGCGGCTTTCTCTCACAGGGCATGCAAACATGGGTTGTTGCAGCGCACCTCAAAGTTGCTCCAAGTGAGAAGATGAGGCCGTCCGCCTTATAAATCAGTGGATGTGAGCCTGGGAAATGAGACTACTGTTGGGGTTGGGCACGGACTGGGGTGGGTGGGGCAGCTCCCATATTAATGGATTATTATCTAAAATAAATTCCAGGTTCCAACTTGGCGGTGTATCTATGAAGATACACCCTTGAGGTTCATCATATGCTCCTCATATCATATATCATTTACGGTAAACATCCAACCCTCGAGCAACTTGACACAGTTTCAAGTACTCATCCTCATTCCTCCCCTCTGTTGTATCAGCTCACAGTCACATGTTGACTAACAAGTACGATCGCGCTGAATTGAAATCTTGAACGCTGAACCGAACAAAAATAACAGTGCAATAGGATAGATTGTCTAGAGATCCTGGTAGAAGTCAATGATCAGGAGTCACTGCAGGGAATCCTTCGGCACGGAACCGGAGAAATTTGGCTAATTGGCGCCTACATTGTGATGACCCTCCAGCTATACGTTCCATTCTAGACAGACAATCCACCCAAAATGATTCCCAAAGTTGGTTGTTACATCAGAGTGAAGGCTCAGTCACTCATGCGTCCGTGATCCCTGTGTAACACAGGAGCAGAGGGACGGATAGAGATACAAATATGGGAACTTTCACCTCAATTCCACGCACGGATTTCCCGCCTCTTGCCTGTCCTCCTCCATCACATCTCGATGCCCTGAGAGAGTCCGAGTCCCGCCCGACAAGCACTTCATCAGAGAGCCAGAGACAAACTTGCCACAACGTAAATCCATAAGAGTCAAAAAGAGCGGATCATCCCTCAAGTGAGAGAGTCTGAGGAGGTACATTTGGCCAGGGATTAATTACTTGCGTCTACACACACACACGCACACACACACACACACACACACACACACCTTCATTTGCATTTCAAAGTAGCCCGTCTATGTTTGATCCTCTTCTGAACATGCAAATTTATGGCCGGTCATTTTTTGTCAGGGACTACTGAAGGGCTGGGGAGAACCACTGCGGGGTCTAAATACAAAGTTATTGGATCTCCATGCACATATAACTACTCCATAGAGGAACTTGGACGCATCCTACTACCACACCCACACGCCAGGATGAACACGGCTGCTCTGGGAGTCACTAGCCTCGTGGCTTTCTCACGACAGTGAGCGGACAGTGTGCGAAGCGTGACCCCTTTTGCCGTCACAGACTATGTAACTTGCACAGGAACAGAGGGCTGGGATGATAATAGGTTTCCGAACCGTCGTTGCCCACAGCGCCCAAAATCCACCGCTCTCATCTCTTTTTCATGGGCTCTGCAATATTAACTGACGCCAGAAAACCATTCCGCCTCCGCCAAAGGGCTCGAGTGGAGGGTGCAGGGCTTATAATAGCATAAGGCACGAGGCCGGCGAGTGGGTGTGAACGAGCTAAAGACACGGGAATTAGTGCTGCGATGAGGGGGGCTATAAGGAATTGGAGGAAACCTGGTGAGGTGTTCCATGAGGCGGGTTTGTATTCGAAAATACATATATATATACATAAACGACCCGTTTGACTCGTAATATATTCTAATAGCCTGCAACACGTGATTTATTATGGATTAGATCCCAAATGATGGTGGTTCCAAGCCTGGGATGGCGGACACATATGTGTGGACATGCACGTTCGGGTTCATGGGGTAGGAAAGAGCCCTACCGGCAGACGGACGTGAAGGATGACGAAGAAGACGAAGGAATAGGAGGAGAAGGAATCGGAGTAA
The DNA here is from genome assembly GCA_009870155.1 of Pseudobourletiella spinata. Lineage (NCBI taxonomy): Eukaryota > Metazoa > Arthropoda > Collembola > Symphypleona > Bourletiellidae > Pseudobourletiella > Pseudobourletiella spinata. The sequence continues at coordinate 6,196 of WJFA01003751.1, read as the reverse complement.
ATGCGACTAATACTATCGAGAGAGCAACTCTCATAGTCAATTGGATTTCCATTTAATTTGATGAGATGAGAATTGAAAAGGTCGTGCATTTCCAAAGCCATCAGCCTGACGGTTGGAGTTGACATGGGTTAAGCTCTCCCTTTCTCTTAGTGTTTCTCGCTCTCTCGCTTTCTCTCTCTCTCTCTCTCTCCCTTTCTCTCACTCACTCACTCAGTCACTCACTCACTCTCCAGCGCCCTTTTCCACACTCATACGCTGGCTCCCATTCATGGCCAACATGGCCAATTCGACGGCGGTGAAGCCCCGTTCCCTGTCTCTCCGTCGCGCAGTCTATTTTAAAAGCCGTGGAACACCCGTGAATGACACCATCCCCAAGACCCACAAGCACAAATACGCCGCACACATTTGAACGCCCAGCGGAACAGACTCACACGCACACATGAGGTTGGACTTCTGAGGGCACAGGTACAGATGCGCGTGTGCATGACAACAGGATCATTCACATCCACACACAGACTATCGCACGCACACCCACACCACGCACATGCATACACACGCTTGCAGAAACAGAGGACCATACAGGCACACACATGAGGGCGCCCAGAAGAAAGGACAATCGTACCTCATACACACACGCTCACGCCGAATTCCCAGAAGAACACACGCTCATACGCACGCACCCGCAGCAGCACAAAATCTTTCACACTTCCCCATACGCGACCATTTAATGAGAACGTAGGAACGAGCCCACATATGCAGACATGTAGAAACCGAAATATAACTAACTTTAGGATAGAGCCATTTTCCTTGTGACCACGGAGGCTCAAGGCCTCGTTTCCTCTCCCTGTTCTCTGTAAAGTTCCACACTGCTCTAGTAGCAAGTCAATAATAATTACTTCAAATGGCAGGATGTACGGTGAACAGATTCACTCTCCTAACTTCATCAGGAGAGACAGAGAGAGAGCTTTGACCGATGAGAGTAATAGTTGGAGATTTCATTGTGAGACCACATGACACTGACAGGGAGCCAGAGAGAGAGAGAAATCAGGGTATGTGGTGTACAACCAGTAAAATTATTCACCGAAAATGGTCACGGTCGGCCAAATTTTATTCCTTGGAACTGTTCTGTACAGTGCGAGGCTGGTCGTATATTGAGTGTGAACATACCCATTAGAGCCGTGCCGTGTCGTGTGACAGACGGCTGGTGTGTCCCGCACTTTCTCCAAAGTATCGCCGTCCCCTCCCAACAGAAGGGGAAACCTCAAGCGCTCAACCAATTCCTTTTATGCAGACAGACGGACGGCCTCTCTAAGCCCCATGACGAGATGGAATCCTACTAAATGAGTCACCATATTAGTAAATATAACTTATACTTATACAGGGTGTACCTGAATGATGTGTACAACTTTTTTTCCTAGTAACTTCTATAAACCAGTCAATGCAGAGTACTGACTCTAAAAAATTGACGAATGAATTTTTTTTTGAATAAAAAGGTGAACTTTTCCAGCGACTAAGCGGTAAAATTTTTAAGCTTCCACATGTTGGCAGTATCACTATTTTCTTGAAATGATAATTTTCATTATTTTTTGATAATTATGAATGATAATTGAATCACTTTATTCAAAAAAAATTCATTCATCAATTTATTTAGAATCACTACTCTGCATTGACTGGTTTAGAAGTTACTAGGAAGAAAAAGTTGTACACATCATTCTGGTACACCCTGTATGTATAGTTTCCCCACAGCACTACCCAGATTTGAGCGAAACCCTCGGAGGGTGAGCTAGAAGAGTAAGGAGGGAAAGCTGCCGTCAGCCCGGCAGGTACGAATCGTGGAAAAGAGAGAAAGTAATTGTGATTTCCCATGTACGACTACCCTTTTAGTCCATTGAGAAAGTGCTTCGGACTTCAAAGATCCAGATCCAGGCACTAGGCCAAGGGAATATGATTATCTGGACGGACGCATGCTACTTTTACACGATTCCCTCACATAATGTATTCTCAGTTTGGAAGGGGAAGTCGTCCTGAAGCTCCCATTCCGTCCAACGCTACCACATCTCCACAGCGCACATAAATCTATTAGACCTTCACCAAAACTTCCGACCCATCGCCCCACTTCCAGGAATGATTTGAACAAATTAAACTAATTTTCGAATATTTTTCCCTCCCCTTCAAAGTGTCATGACTTGGGGTGCGAGAGAAAATATGAGGACTTCATGACTTTTCCCACGCACACACACACACACACACACACACACACTCACAACACAACAGATTATGAGCTCCACTATTGAGAGCCAGTCCAATTCCCACTTACTACGTAATCACTTCCGGGAAGTGGAACTGGAAACTTTCCCAGATTTGAGGTACAGGTGATGTAGAGGAGAGCTTTCGGAGTTCCGTCATGGCTCTCCGAACTTTCCCAAGTGGCTGGTTTTGGATGATACAAGGTGAAATATATTGTGCTTATGTATGCATACATCCACACAGGTATGTATGCATGTTTGTGTGTGTGTGTGTGTGTGTGGATCCCTGAGCGCGTGGGAAAAGTTCCCTGCTTCGACTCCAGCAATTATCAGAAAGAATTTCTGGGGCGGGGTGGGAGTTAAAATGTTCATATCTGTTTTTAGTATGGCGTTAAGTTGTTAAAGCACACGTCAAGAAAATATCATCTGGCTCTCACTCCGACCTAACGAATTCAAGACTGCTCCTGTGGGACTGCCCTGGCTGGGTTGAAATGTAAATGCAGCAGAGCCGCACCAGAGATTATTCCATCTGCCTGCATAGTAGGGCTAATATATATGTATGTAAATACTTCCATATGGAAACCCCGGTTACGCGAGATGCGACTCGGGATAATGGATCAGTTCAATTTCACCACTCTTCCAACACAATGCTACAGGACTCAGACACGTCACTCGTTCCCCACTCAGTCACCGCCTCAGAGTAAGTCAGGTTCAAATGTGCATGAGCAGACCCACACGGCAGGGGAGAGCACACTTGAGAGCCTTTCCCTTTAACTCATGCATAAAGCATGGGAGCAGAAATAAATTAATACAATTATTAAATCCTATTTTTCCCATCAAACTTTCAGGAACGACTCTTAAGTTACTTTCACTTTCTCCCTAAGCTATTTCCTCCGCTACTTCTATAGCCACCACCACTCGAGTCCCGTTGTTCAACTATAGACGTAGGCCTCCATACTGCATTCCCAATACATGTTTACATCTCGTTGGAGGACGAGAAGGGCAGAATTCCCATGTATAGTTTATACCGCCCCCTGGTCCAACTTGGCCCAGCCTGTTTCCACAACTACGTACTCCAATGCAGCGAGTAAATGTGAGTGGGATATTTTATGCGAAAAAAATCTGGAAAATACATTTCCTCCAATCCGGATCCCATAGAATTCTTTCCAAAGTTCACTGTAAATGCTTCAGGTCGTATAGAAAGATAGGCACAGGGATATTTCCACGTAGCCCCTGACAGTAGTAGTAGCAGCAGTAATCTGTTTCGTCTACTGGATCCCGAGGAATCCACTTAATTAGCCTAACTTCTAATGCTACTTTCCGGCAAAATGGATGGCAAATATTTGGATTCTCCATTCCCCATTATGTGTGATACTATACTTGTGATAATGGCCTGGTTCAATTTGCATCCACCATTGGCAGAGGGGATAAAGCGGTGTAGCAACTCCTTCTTCCCAACGTCAGCCCACGCCGCAGAGGTATACAGCCAGTCAGATTCAAAGCAGTGGGCCAGCAAAACACGAAGCCCTATTAGCCCACGGCAGTGAGGAGCACACTTGAGAGTCCGATGCCTAACTATTTCATGAGCCATGAGAACAGAAGTGAATTAATACAGTGATTATAAAACCTTATTTCATCCTTCACGCATAAAATCAGAAGACTCTTAAGTTACTTCCAAAGTCCCCCCAACATTGACTATTCGAGTATATATATGAGCAGTCACCACTTGCGCTCAATAATGGTTGCTACCCTACAGATCTGCACACAATCGGGGGAGGGGGGCAGATAAACGTTGCCCCTACGAGACCCAGGAAACTCAATCTATGGTCCTTCGCCGCGATTTTTCCCGTATGGAATGATGACATGTGTATTTCCGACAAGACCGGAAATCCTCTTTATGTTTCGAAGAGTCAAAAACTCCATTTATAACCAGCACAATTTATTGCTCATGTCTCCGGTACAATGGCTGGGAAATATTTAGGCTCCCCACATTTCCTCTCCACTCGAACGGGGGACTGTAGGTTGCGTGACACTGGAGGGGGAGAATGTATGATGTGTTGCGCGCGGAATTTGACCCCGCTGGCGGCTCTACTTGCATTATCCCCGCCACCATATCACACGTCCCACTCATCTCCATGGGAAGGGGGACCACTTTGAAAATTAGCTTATGACCGCAGTAAAATCTCAGCCTCACAGTCTCCGACATGAACATGAATGTGAAGCGAGGGAGAGAGCGAGAGATTTCAGCGAGAGAAAATCCTTTGGGGGCCACTAAAGAGAAGCTGAAGGGACTGGAGCCGCAATGCGTAGAGGGACTGTTGACCCACTTGGTTTAACATGGCTCAGGAGAGGGGAAGCCAGGTGGACGTCCTCCTACGGTAGTGACAAGATTATGCGGTTAATCCTTCGGATTTATGCCACACTCCGTCTTCGGATCAGTTTGTTTTTGAAAAAGCCACGTACGAGAGCCAACATTACGAGTATGTACTCAAGCACTAGTGGAGGGATGTCCGGGCTTTTTCATGCTCGTTCAATTATTGATTCCTCAAACTCTCTCTCTCTCTCTCTGTCACACACACACACACACACACACAATGTTTTCCCTTCCACAACGGCCCGCGGGAGCGGCTAGACAGTAAAACGGTATTTGCATGAGAACAGTGAAGCCAATGGTCGCTCCAAAGGAGCCGAGGGACAGCCATATCCTCCATACTATCTCTCACTCTCTCTCTCTCTCCGTCGTCTCTCCCTTCCTCCGGGTTTGCTGTCTCTGTTGACTTTGTGTCTGTGTGTGCCGTCCTAAACTCGTGTAGCTTCCACATGGGGCTCTGCCATCCTCTATGGATTCTACTTTTGTCACTCCGTCTTCCGCACGCGGGAATGGCTTCTGTCGTCAGTTTTTATGCTGATTTAATAGTAAGGGCTCTGACGCTCAAATAATTTCGCAAGGCAGGTTTAAATCCTTGATTTTGTCAATATTGATTTTGGCTGTGACGATAATGGGAGAGGGTCTCTGCACTTCACTCCTCCCGCCACTACAGCAGCTCCCTCACTGGCCGCCTATCTGTCTATACTTCTTGGAAAGAAGGACTATTATAGGGGGGTGCGTGCGCGGTCTGGAGTTGCGTGAGCTATTATGCAATAAAATATACATCACTTTATTCCCCATAACAATATACATATGTATATATACATATATATATACATATGCTGGGAAACCAAACAAATTCCAGTATGCACACAGTACATACATACTCAAGGATCTAAAGTGTGGCAACAGGCGAAGGCGGAGAAGAGACTTTACTGGGGCTCTCACTCTAAGTAGCTTCCAAACATAATAATGATGAGTCCTGAGCTCTGCCGCTGCCTTGGCGGTGTCAGTTACAAAATTCCCTCTCCGATTATCCCCTCAGCCTCGTACTTGTACAAATCCAGCCACTAGAAAATTAAAATGAGCATAAAATATAAATAAGTTGAGGAAATCCTGTGGCAAAAAGAATGTGGAATACACACACACACACACACATACACACACATACACATATCTTAGCTGTTCATATGATGGGAATCTCCAGAGGGTAATAGACATGGGGAGAGAGATAGTGAGGAATATGAGATCAGGGCAGAGAGTCTGGCAATGCAATGTGGAAAGTTGGGCTAAATGAATGACGACAAAAGGTTGACAATGGGGAGATTATACGAAATCAGCCAAGGATAATAACAGCCAGGGTTGATAATAAATGGGCTTCGAAAATAAATTGAATGCGCGTTTACATTATTTTTCCTGGAAAATGGAATCCTCCAACGTCAGCCCTTTATTCCACCACTACTGGTGCAGACGACACGCGGCCCGAGGACAACAGGCAGTAGTGGGAGCGAATGTGGGGGGTTTGAGCGGAGGGAAACTTCATTCCGAGGGCATTCGGGAGCGGGAGTGTGAGGGGAAGGAG